>CANUEX010007396.1:0-57911 GCA_948099535.1 Jatropha multifida
AGTTGAATATATTTGGAGCATTAGTCTTCTTTCCTTTGAGATTATTTAAAGGATTATGTAAATGTATAAGATAGAATTATTTAGAATTCTTTGTAGTAAACAGTAGTAGAAAATCCGCAGTTATGTTAAGATTTATGATTGTAATAACAATAATGTTAAGTGTATGTAAAACTTTATGGGAATGATTGAGTTGAATAAAATAAGGCCTTGTGATAGTTGAATCACTAAAAATATAATGGGTCAATTTGTAGAATATTTTCATATAATTATGGTGTTGAAATCAGATATTAGGCTTACTACGGGCCTCGGGGGCCTTAAGCTTACCCAGGTCCTAGTGCCGGTCCGGCCCATGGAAACGGGTCGTGACATAAAACCACCAAACAAATTGTTTGTTTTAGTGAAAAGACAAATTGACAACTTAAACTTTTCATTTTGTATTGGAACCACCAATTGGATTAATAGTCTCAATACAAAATAAAAATTTCTGTAATGTTGATTTATATAATTACTTTTTGCTGACTGTTTGTGAGTACAAGTTACTTTTTTTATTGAATTAAAACCACCAACTCAATTGATAATTTTAGTGCAACACTCTCTCTTCATGTCAGAAAAAACATTATATTGATAAATAATTTTGAGATGACAGTTAAATTGAGAGATAGTTTTATGAAGAACATTCTTTTTGTCAAAAGTTGCATTTATATATAGCATAGATTGTTCTGTCATAAAGTATAAGTCGATTTAAGTATTTTAAGGAATAATAAATGATCTTTTTCTAATGTTACTCTTATTTATTTTAAATATAATAATTATCTTCACAAATTTTGTTTAATTTTAAAATAAATACAATTTGATCAAATTACGCTTGATTTTATTTTGATTTAAGATATCTAATTACTTCCTTAATCTCAGTGTAAAAATATTAAATAATTTATATTTTAAGACAAATGGAGTATTAACCAAAATATTTATCTCAAAACTATATATAAAAAAATATTATTCCCTTCCTCACCAATTGATGGACACACTTTTCTTTTTTATTTGCTAAATTATAACACACTTACCATTCTAATGTGTTAATTAATATGTAAATCTCTGTTACACTCATATTTAATGTTATTTGTTAAAAATAACTTTGTTATTTTTTATTAACTACTCTTTATTTTCCAATATCATTATTTATTGACAATCGCTTCAAAAATTGAAAAGTGAATATATAGTAAGTTTAGTTATTTTCAATCAACAATAATTAACTTTAGATAAAAAAGTCCATAATAAATTAATGAATATATCTCATAGACTAAAGTAAGCATATAATAGAAAAAATATTTACAAATTTACATTTCTAACCTAAGTAATTAATTTTTTTAATTCTTATAAAATAGAAAGTGTACCTATCAATTAAGGACGGAAGGGTTAATAAGTTTTTAATGATTTATTAGCAAAATTAATTTGTTTATCAACTACTCTTCTTTGCCTAAAATAACTGTTGGATTTAATATTGACATAGAAATTAAGAAAAGCACGAATAAAATATTGGTTCTTAGACTTAATTTATTGTCAGATCATAAATGCATTTACCACTAAATTATATTTTAGCGTGCAATTTTACCTTTTACTTATAAATTAAGAAAAATGCAAATGAAATATCGATTCTTTGCATAACAATAAGCTCACCACTAAACCAAAGGCATATAAAATAATGAGGAATTAATAACTCTCATCCCATAATTATTTTCCACATTTGTGTTTGAATATAATGAATGAAAGAAAATAAATTTATTTTCATAGTTATATTCATTCCTTAAAAAAAATACAATCATCCAAACGAAGTATCAGCATAAAGAGTATTTTGACTTAATTTTAAACGAAGTAGAATAGGTTAGGATAAAGAGTATTTTTGGCTAGATTTTAAATTCTCTCTTTTGACTCTTTTTTTCTATTGATTTAATGGCAAAAAATACTAAATTAATTTGACGGATTTACAATATAAGGCTTCAAAAAGCGTTTTTAGAAAAATAGAAATAAATTAATTGTATTTCGACGTATATGGGAACCTAATAGTAATTTTCTCTATTAAGATTAATATAAAATTTTGTAGAATTCGTTATCAAATTAAAAATATTTCCCCACCATATGTTCAGATCTGGATGGGCACACCATTAAACAATATGAAGTGCATTCCTTTTGGATTTCAAAATTTATAAATATTTATTCCGGCAGATTAAATGATTGAAAATTATTATTGGTGATTGATAATTGATCAAAACATGCTTTCTTTGAAGAAGTTCAGGTGCAAATTGTTATTCAAAATTGGCCGGCTAAACCCTAAAAATTGACTGAATTTTATATTTTTTTTTTCTGAAACTTGCATCTACACACATGGTGCACATGTGTTTCTGTCTATGTACACGACTTTTCAATTTCAAACTGTAAATTCATGCACTCTTTTGGACAGGAAAATGGAAATTAGGTCTGGTCTATTAGTATGCAAAAATTAGGACTCCACCAAATCTTCGTGCACATGTGTTTCTCCTTTTAAAATTTATTTTGATTAACTAGGTTATGATTACAGTTAGGTTATCCAGGCCCAATAGGCCACATTTGTTTTAGGGCTTGGTCCAGGTTTTTGTCTTCATTTATTTTTTTCCTTCCTCCTGAATTTTGATGATGCAGAAAAAAACACAGGTTCTCTCTTTCGCTTTATTATTTGTTGCTTCGCATTGATTTCATCTGGGTCTCTCTTATTTTTTTTTTTTGCAGCTACTATAAATTTCTGATTATGTTTATGGTGGGTGGAAAAGAGGAATCATTAATTGATAGTTGAGGGGCTAAATCAGGTCAGTATCTTCTTCAAAATTTGTAAAATTTTTTTGTAGAGTTCGATTCTATAATACATCTTGGCTTCTGGGAATGTTTGGCTTTCTTAGATATGGTCCCAATTTGCGTATTGATTATTATTTCGTGTCCCTCAGAATATTTTGCCTTTTTTTTTCCTTTTTCCTTTCACCTTTTTGGGTTTCTCTCTATTTTCTTTTGAATTCTATTCTGAATTCAAATGGGTATTGCAAGGATTTGAATTTGCATTGAAGCTTTTGTTGTGGATTTCTTGGTTCATTTTGACAGGATATTTCTTCATTATACAGATTTTTACAATGCAAAGATTGAAAGATGGATTCCTTTGTGTAATTTCTCTTTCAGCTTAATGTTTGTCACTTCTATATTTTTTGAGAAGTAGTTGTTCTATCTAGTTGCTTTCCTCACCCAGTTCTGTTTGGTGTTTTTTATTTCTTGTCTTTAATTTACATTCGTGAAGAAAATTTGTTACTTTTGCTCCATAACATTGCCAAATGGGTATGATGATAGTAATTAAAGGCGCAAGGCGCACCAAGGTGCAAAGGGCTGCTGTAGCCTAGGCACCAGCCGAAAGGGGAAGGGGCGCCCCTTAGTGAAGTGAGACGCAAAAGACAAATAATTTAAAACACATAAATCTGTATTTTAAGATATCAAAAAAAGAAAATGGGAAAATTAGAAAAACACGAAAAGAAACACACATAAATCAGGAAAAAGAGATAGCAACATGACAGGTTATATTTTAACATATTAGAATTAAGATAGAAAAGAGTAGAATCTATTATATTATACATTACCCTCAAAACCCCTTGAGATTCAAAGAAAAGAGTAGAATCAATAAAATGAAAAAAAAAAAAAAAAAGAAAGCAATTATAGGAGGAGAAATTGAGAAGGGATATCTCAATAGCTTCTGGCTAAAGACTAGATTGCAAGAGGTGAGTACTAGATGAAGGAGTGGAGGTTGAATCACAAAGCACATCATCGGTTTTTCATGTTGCATTTTATTTCTTTTATTTATTCATTTATTTTATGTAAGCAGAATCTTTATATTGAAAGAAACCTTAGTGAATTGTTCAGAAAAACAAAAAATAGAATGGTGTGTCTTTCTTGAGCCTTAGGTGCAAAAAGGTGCATGCCTCTACTCTAAGGACTGTTGAGTTACAAGCCCTTTAGCCTTAAATGAGGCGTGCTTTTAATAACTATGGGTATAATTAAATGAAGTTTCTTGAAAAAGGCCCTTCGATAATGAAGCATTATTTTAAAATAAATCTTCATAGTCCAAAGCTTATAAGTTACACTTGTGGTCAAGTTTTGTTGACAACTTGTCTATGCCAAAGTAGCAGCTATGTTTGGTATGAGGGATTTTGGGTTAGGGAATTCAAAGAATCCGTGGATTTTGAGAGAATTTATTAGTTTGTATAGTTAGATAGGGAGAGAATACGCGCAAATTTGAAATCTTTTGTTTGTTTTGCTGAATGACTATAGGTTAAAGGATTTGGAATCTCGTCTTGAGGTGGATATAGAAGGGATTTCGCTAATTTCACCCCCAACAAGTTGTCTTTAGAAGTGTACTAGTTCGTACACCAAATGGTGGAGATTTTCTTTAACCATTGAAGGTTTTGATTCCATGGGTTTTGACAATCTCATGAATTTTGAAAATCCTCATTCCATATTTAATAATTCGATGTTTATATTTCCCCAACATATTTCTAGTGCATTGCACTCCCTTGCTCCTTCGATCCCAAAATATAAGTTATTTAACACTTTTGCATGGGAATTAAAGAAGTAATTAACTCTCCTAAATTATAACAAATTAAATGTAATTTGATTAAACTGTTCTTTATCTCAAAACCAAGAGTAACTTGTAAAAATAATTATTATATAAAATATAAATAAGGGTAAAATTGGAAAAGGATTATTTATTTTTCATTAAAATACTCAAAACGATTTATATTTTGAAATAAAACAATCATGCATAAATGATTTATGTCTTGGAACAGATGGAGTATTTAAATAATTTAATCTAAAATGCATTCTTTTCTTTTGAAATCTATACCTAATCTCTTCATCATTTTTGTGTTTTTCAGAGTTATTGTCATTACGAACTTGATGATTTTGTGCAGTTAATTGACTGCCTTCTATTTTCAACATGAGCAAACAATATGGTGACAATCATGTAAGTGGAAATGTGATATTTCTAATTTTATTGAAGTCAAAATGGTGGCTTGACAATTTAATTCTTATACAGGAGGATACAACTGTAATGGGATTTGAAGTTCCTAAATCTCCCGATTCGAGTTACAACAATACCTACCCTGGGAATGAAGATGAGGCACGGGACCCACCTGTAGTCCCTCCACACCTGCAACAAACCTTGCTTAGCTATCCAGCAAGTGCAGACACTTTTGAAACTATCCCCTCGCCACAGAATGTAATTCTCAACCACCTTTACATTGAGAATCGAGAAGTCCCACGTTCTGTGGTGGCGCTTGGTTTTACTCATCGTTTCTGTTCAAAATATGTCACCACTGTGCTATACAAACCTGTTCAGAGGAGGGGGAGTACCTGCACTTAATAATATGCATATGGTACAAAATTTATTTAGACTCAATCTCATTTCACCGATTGTGATGGAATGACTTGAGATTGACTGAAATACAGAAATTGGCTAGACAGAATATTTATTGTCTCAAGCAGTTAATGGAATTAGGTTTGTTTTATTTGCAGTTCTCTTCATTTCAATTATTGAACTCTGTCGTGATGGTAGATTTGCTATATGAAAAATGTATAAGTTCTGCATTTGCACTCTTTTTAGCCAATGTATTGCACGGAATGATTTGTAGCCTGCTTGCTTTTTATGAAACTTAGATTTTGCTTTTATGCAAAGCATGGACATGCATGCTTATAAAGAATGAATATCCAAACTGAATCAAGATCGTCATCATGACTGGACTAAGAAGTCGTGGCCAGACTGAACAATCATGTACTGAACCATGGAGCTTCAAGAGCTTCTACTATGGGCGTGTATCTCCACTTTCTACGATCACAGAGAATATCGGAAGCTACCCTAATTAATCATCCAGCTCATCACTCATCAGGACCTTCCGAGAGAAGTATTTCTTAAGGAATCCCTTTACAAAGGTAGCGAATCACTATAACCCTCATGAAGGTAACTTTCTGTCTACTAGACATGCCATTACTCCGTTGGATTCTTTAATGTTATTTTACTTTAATATTGGGGTGAGCTTGCCAGAATCCACGTCCGGCCCCACTATAACCTTTTTTCTTGCAATGGATTTACCGATACTACAAGAACATCCATTACATGCATTTGTGGATTGAAATTTGAATGCCATGGCCACGTTGATGGGAACGGCATTATCTGCATGTTTGTCTTGCTTTGTTGGGGTGGTGTTATCTGGTCATGAATAGGAAAAGAATTTGAAAGCCACAAGATTGTATTAAGTATAAGATTCTTAATTTAATTGTTTAGTGTACATCTATATTTTGCAGATAGAGAACATATTTGAGGTCATCTAAATTTTGACCTAGCCTCTTTGTACGGAATGCACTTATCTGTTTGTACTGTGGTCGTTGACAATGAAGATGGAAGTGATCAGTACTACCCATTTCTGATTATATTGAAATAAGTTAGTCAATGCTATTATGTCTAGTTTTATCCCCTCCAAGCATGTGCTCTGCTTTGCTTTGGTGGATTTTGTAAAACGAAAACCCTGTGCTTGCATCATCTTTATGCTTGCACGGCTTTTTATACTATTTTGGAATGGTTTTTGTAACCAACTTCACGGATCCTCATTTCATATTGTAATACTTTGAGCCCCTACAATATTTTTTTTGTCCTCACTATGGGTGCTATGTTAGTTTATGCTTATAATAATAAGATTATGTCTCGTTGCAGCATTGTAATATATAACCTTGTATCATAGTTTCTCTGGCTAACAAAAAAATATGGATTTTCTCATTGGTTTAGATTTTTTTTTCAAATAAACCGAATCAAATTTGTGAAATTGCATTGCATCCTATCAAATACAATTTTACACCTTTCTTTTAATTACTAGATATACTTTACATGTTCTATCATTCTAATAATTTTTCAACAAGTATAATTTTGTAAGTTAAAGTTTAAAAAAATATAATAAAATTGATGAATAATCGTGGATGATAACTTATAGAACTGTTAATAGGAAACAAAGAAACTATACTAGTAAGAAGAAAGTCATCTTCTCCAGCCTACTGAAAATAGCCAAATAATCCCTAAGAGCCAATGAAAGGGTAACTGAGGTTATATCATATAGTTCCTTTCTCTATCAAACCAGCACTTTCTGTAATTATAAGAATAAAAAAAAAGATATTGGACTCGAAAATGAATTGAAGAAAATAACAGAGTTATTGAATAATTGATTAATAATGAGAATAGACAACTCAACGGGGTGGTCTTAGGAAGGCTTTTGAGTTTTGCGGTTGACGTTGAATTACATTATTAAAAATATATGCCATATACAGCTTATTCAAGTTGTGCGTAAATTACGTCATTACTAATTTAAATTTCACAGGATTTTTTAAATTCCAAAAATTAAAAAAAAAACTAAGATTAATAGACTAGGAATATAACTTTTTTCTTTAAAAAAAATCAAAGGGAGTTTATTAAATGAGTTATTACCACGAAGTAGTTAACATCGGCAGCTGCAAACAAAAATTAGCGTTAGATAGACTAACGAGAAAAGGGTATGAGAAAAACCCCAAGTGGAGCCTGGAAATTATGAAATTTTAACTTTAAAATCAAAGTAATTATAAAAATTGGACCCACAAATATATCATTCTGCAGTTTGAATTGAAAAAATCGTAAATAGACAATGCAATAAATAAAAAAGGAAGCTTAAAGAATGGTAATGACATTGACAATGTCTGGAAGTGCAGACAGTAATGGATTGAAATTGGAATTGAGATTTGCCTTTTAATTTTATCAGTTTGTTTGATTTATTATCTACGTCCGCTCCTTTGTCTCTATGCACAACTTCACTTTTCCAACCACCTGTCCCCACTTTGTAAGGTCTCCTTAATAAATTTAATTAAATTGGGCGTAACCCAAATTAATTAAATAAATCATCGACTTACGATGAATAATTTCAAAAAAAAGAGAATCTAATAAATTAATTACAATATAATTTTTAGAATAGCTTTTAAGATTAGAATGAGGCTGTTTTTGAAACTTTAAATATTATAATATTTAACTTTTTAGTATTTAGCCTCTATCTTTTAATTAAACTTTTTTTTGACAATTTACCTTTTTTTCTTTGAAGTCAACCAATTAAACAACTATTATTTTTTTATTTAAATAGTTAATTAAACAGTCATTTTTACCGAATATTTTTAATTTAAACTATTATATAAATAATTACTGATAACTAATAAAACAACTAATAACTACTATAATGACTAATAGAATTACTATTATAATAATTAATAACTACTAAAACAATTAATATTGTCGAATATTTCATTTTAGATTTTACAATTAATAGCTACTAAATAGCTAATATTGTTGAACATGTTATTTTAAATTTTACTTCCAACCATCGTGGTCAATCTTCTGTGATGGGCAGTGGTTGCATTTCACTCCATTTCTTTGGCTGTGTTCGGCAACAGCTTTTAGAGTTTTGATTAGTCAAAACGCTGAATGCTGTTTAAAAAATTACTAACATTTGAACTAACTTTTAGAGGTTATAGTAGCTTTTTGTAGAAAGTTAACTAATGTAACGTTTAACTTTTAGCGTTTCATAAAATACTACTTAAACAGTTAACACCTAAAACAACTAATTTTGCTTAACAGACCCTTTATTTTATTTAGTTTTTTCTTTTTTAATTTTATTTAGTTTTTTTCTTTTTAAATTATTAAAGATTTCTAACTGTTTAGAACAAATATTGAATTTTACTATTGTTTGGAATAAATAAATTTTATAAAATTTATTTATAAATCTAAATTTTTGTGTTTGGTATGAAAAAAATAAAGAGTTAAATTTGACAAATTCAAATCTATGAATTTGAATACAATTAGACCAAATTCAACCAGAAAAAATAAAAATTTTCAAATGAATTCCACGAATTTAAATAACCTAAAATTTTATAACAAAACTCTTCACCCTTCAGACTTTTTAAAAATTTTATACTAAGATATTTTAAAAATAAAAAAAATATATTTTCAATATATAAATTTATTTCAAATATGAAAATTTTAATAAATTCTATCTAAAATTCATTTACAAATGAATTTTTTCAAGAATTCGTTTACTCCACATTCAGATGTCATAATTGATAAATCTTGATTATGTTAGTAGAATTATGTTTTTTATTTATTATATTTTCTCTCTTTTCATTTAGTTATTTCACCTTGTTTAGAAGTTTCTATGTGTTTTTTTTTCTTTTTTTTTATTGGCAATTTAAAATACAAGATGAATAATTAATTTTTATAATTTGAAGACTTTAAATCTTCAAGTTCGGTTAAATTTCTTTTAGCTTTGCAGCACAGCTTGTTCTTTCATCAATATTTGGTATTTTAAACTTTTATGCCGATGTTTCTAAAAGTATAAAATTGCAAAAAAAATTTCTCATGTTTTTTATTTTAAAAAAGGACTAATCTTTAAAGATATCATTTCCAAATAGAAAATTTTAATTTTTTATATTTATATATTTGATTCGTATAAGAATATTATCATGTACTAACAAATATTAGTAGCAATGAATTGCTAATTTTTCTTTAAAAAAAAAAAGTATTCACTCGCTGCTACCTGGGAAATGACAGGAGAAATTAAAGGCAGTTGTCTTTTGACAAGTTGAGTGTAACTGTATATCTAGCTGCAAATTACCTATATAGTCATTGACTTAGACTTTGGAGATGAAGATTTTAGTTATTTTTTATAATAAAATTAGGAAATTAAGAAAGAGAGTACATATAGGGATTGAATTTTTAATACTCCACTAAGGATATGCATACATAAAATCAATGGATATAGCTAAATTCCAAAAGAAAAGGCTATTATTTTGGAGGTAAAACAAGTATATTTAAACCTAATAGAGTTGAATAATTGGTAGTAAAAAAGAGTAGCCTCCATTCTATTTTTACCAAATGGATTGATTAGCTTATTTCAACTTGATTAACAAGTTGTATTTTTCCAATACCTTTCTTAATTATTTTCTTGGGAATTAATCAATTGTTGGACCCTGAGGTATCCTTTGGAATGAACCGTAAGTCTTTCCCTCTTAGTAACAATGGATGCGGCGAAATGGATTCTATCAGAATATGTTTCTTTGAAATTTCTCCTCCAATAGAATCTTACTTGGCCCTTGCCGATTAAACTACAAAAAATATACACATTCAGATTCCCAAATGTCAACCCACACACTATATAAATGCCCTCCATAACTTCCCTTCTTCACACAACACCAAATAGCTAAACTACTTTCAAATTCTCAGTAGTTTACTTCTTTAAAAAAAAAAAAATCAAAAACAAGCAAAAATGGGTGATATTGAAGGATCTCCAGGTAGCTCCATGCATGGAGTAACTGGAAGAGAACAAACATTTGCATTTTCAGTTGCATCACCAATAGTTCCAACGGATACAACTGCAAAATTTGATTTACCAGTTGATTCTGAACATAAAGCCAAAGTTTTCAAGATTTTCTCATTTGCTAATCCTCATATGAGAACTTTTCACCTTTCTTGGATTTCTTTTTTCACTTGTTTCGTTTCTACTTTTGCTGCAGCCCCTCTTGTTCCCATTATTCGTGACAATCTCAATCTTACCAAAAACGACATTGGAAATGCTGGTGTCGCTTCTGTTTCTGGTAGCATATTCTCTAGGCTTGTAATGGGTGCAGTGTGTGACCTATTAGGGCCAAGATATGGTTGCGCTTTTCTTATTATGTTATCAGCTCCTACTGTTTTTTGCATGTCTTTTGTTTCTGACGCTGGTGGATTCATAGCCGTTAGGTTTATGATTGGATTTTCTCTTGCAACTTTTGTTTCTTGCCAATATTGGATGAGTACTATGTTCAATAGTAAGATCATAGGACTTGTTAATGGAACGGCGGCCGGCTGGGGTAATATGGGTGGCGGGGCAACTCAGTTAATAATGCCTTTAGTTTATGATTTGATTCAAAAAGCTGGCTCTACTCCTTTTACTGCTTGGAGGATTGCTTTTTTTGTTCCGGGCACGCTTCATGTTATTATGGGTATTTTGGTCTTAACCATGGGCCAAGATTTGCCTGATGGAAATCTTGGTGCTTTACAAAAGAAGGGTGATGTTGCTAAAGATAAGTTCTCCAAGGTAATTAGTTATAATTAATCTTTCCCTGTTTTACTTGGTTAAATGTCTCTTAGTTTTTCTGACAAAAGCTTGATGGAATCTTGATTTTTGTTCTTCTTGTTCAGGTTTTCTGGTATGCTATTACAAACTATAGGACTTGGATCTTTGTCCTTCTTTATGGCTATTCTATGGGGGTTGAATTGTCTACTGACAATGTTATTGCTGAGTACTTCTATGACAGGTATTTAATTAGTATTTCTTGATACCTTCTTTTAAGTCGTCAAAGAAAAATCAAGATTCTGTAATATTTTGTTAGCTTAAGAATTAGGGATTCAAGCTTTCGTAGTTTTTTAAAGATATCGATAGAGATACCCAGAAAAAGAACTTAAGAATTTTTTTTTAACTAGTTGGATTATCTATGATAAATACAGTCACTGCTTAATCCTTTCTCTTTTTGTTTTCAAGAAAATCAAGATTCTACCACTGGACTATAAGTAGTTTCAGGAATCAAGCATGTGTCTCTATATGACATTCTTGAACTAACATGTTTATTAATCATTTGAACAACAGGTTTAACCTCAAGCTACGCACCGCTGGAATAGTTGCTGCAACTTTTGGTATGGCTAATATCCTTGCTCGTCCTTTCGGAGGCTATGCATCAGATGTAGCAGCACGATATTTTGGCATGAGAGGAAGGCTCTGGGTTCTTTGGATTCTTCAAACATTAGGAGGAGCGTTTTGTGTATGGCTTGGCAGAGCCAATTCTTTACCAATTGCTGTATTAGCAATGATTCTTTTCTCTGTTGGAGCTCAAGCTGCTTGTGGAGCTACATTTGGTATTATCCCATTCGTTTCCAGACGATCTTTGGGAATTATATCAGGATTAACAGGAGCCGGTGGTAATTTTGGTTCTGGATTAACACAACTAATTTTCTTTTCAACTTCAAAATTCTCTACAGCAACTGGTCTTTCTCTGATGGGACTTATGATTATGGGCTGTACTCTTCCTGTTACATTAGTCTATTTCCCTCAGTGGGGTGGAATGTTCTTTCCTGCTTCAAAAGACATTGTAAAATCTACTGAAGAATTTTATTACGGCTCAGAATGGACCGAGGAAGAGAAGCAAAAGGGTTTGCACCAACAAAGCCTGAAGTTCGCCGAGAACAGCCGCTCGGAGCGTGGCAAGCGCGTGGCTTCTGCTCCAACTCCACCAAACACCACCCCTAACCATTTCTAGTAAAGATTTTAAACTTCATTTCCACAATAATTTTCAAGGAGGGGTATTTAATATTTTCTTGTGTATTTAATTTCAAAAAGAATCAAGATCGTACTTTTAAAGGAAAAAGGAAAATCATGTAGTGTTTGGTCATGTATTAGAATATTCCAAAGATTCATATGTAGGGAAAGTTGTCTATTGGTATCAATATAGATAATCATAAAATGCAGATCTCTATGTATGTACATGAGACGATTCAGATTCGATCTAGCCTGTTATTATCTATGCATGGCAATATCTAAGTGGATGGAATTTAAGAAATGTATTTAATAATAAGTAGATTCTCAATTATCTTGTGTCTTATGGGAAAAGTTAACCTATCTTTTTTATTATAATATGCAATATATAGTACAGAAAGTCATCAACTTGCAATTAAACAAACAAATTAAGTTGCAGATGTCGACAAATTTATTTATAATAATCAGAAGGTGAACGTGTTCCCCAGCACTAGCAGAGTCATGACGTTAAGAGAGGCGTCTTGACTTGTACCCAGGGCCTGCTACAGCTCAATCAACCCCACTCAATTTCGTAAAAAAATATTTATAAAATAGGCTAAATTAATAAAAAAAATTAAAAAGTATATATTAAATGAAAAATTCTGAAGTTTTTACTCTAATTGATCCCTCTAACAACTAAATAAAATAAATACCTTGGCTGAAAAATATTTCTGGTTCCGTCACTTTTTACACCACAATGTAATGCTATCGTTGAAACCATTAAATAAAAAAAAAAGATAAAAAACCTTAATTCCAGCTATAGATAAATTAATTTCCAATAATTATCTCTTAATATGGAGATATCTGTAGTAATTTTAAAAATAATTATGTTAATAATATTATCTCCAGTAATTTTAAAAACTTATCCATACCCAATAGAAAACTCAAAAGCAAATAGCAGCGGTGCCCTTTTCATAAGAGCAGAAAATGAACTACTGAACAACAAAACAACACAGGTAAATCAAATACAATTTTATAACCATGTCCCAATGAATCTGTGAATGAGTTCCTACCCCTTTTTATACAACATACATTAACTTTATGATCTTAAATTCTATTTATTCTGGATAATCACTTACCCGGAAAACGATTTTTGTTTTTTAAAATTTAAAATGTTTGAGATATTGATTGAAAATCAGTCAATAGAAAAAAAAAGTAAGTAATTTAAAAGGAAAATGATTTCCTTTTCCTTTTTTTTTCAAAAAGAATCATCACTGATAAATAATGTCAGTGATCACCATCACCAACCGCCATAGTCACCGACAGTATTACGAATTATTATTTTTATATATTGAAAATATGAAGTTTCAATAAATTGAAGATAATTAACAATGAAAAATGAGTTATTTGAAATACAATAATTTTCAAAGTTATATATGTTTCAGAAATAAAATTTTCAATATTTATTAGTTGAGAAGCCAAAAAATTAACTTAAAATATATATTGAATGCAATAAGTTGACAACATTTTAAATTAACAACGTTTGTATCTATTATTCCATGTTAGACACTTATGAAAGCTTCAAAGCCATAGCTAATACGTATAAAATTGTGTGTACAAGTACTTCTATACGTATATCGTGACACATATATATATTTTTATACAATAATAATAGAAAACATGGAATAATGAGAGTTAAAATTTTATTAGAATTTGAATCCTAATAACTAATTAAGTATAACATGAATTGATAAGATTTAAATAAATAAATTAACTCCACAAACAAAAATGTAAAATCCATCCAACTTGAGTCATTAATATAATAATACATTATTAATCAAACTTATAACTCTATTAGTTAACTATAGCTTCCAAGGTTTGGTCAACATTACAACAACAACGATAATTTATTTATTTTATCTATTATTATTATTATTATTTGGGAAAAATACGATTTTTATCTCTATATTTTGACCTAATTAACTAATTTGTCCTCATATTTTAATTATTACATAATTTTATCCTTATAGAGATGAAGTTGGGCAACCCAGCAAAGTAGTGAGAGATGTACCTGAAAGATGTTGTTAATCAAAGGGACGAAAACAGAAGGATTTTGGCCAAGGTTGATGGAATAGAGTCTGTTGTGGGCTATTTGAAAATTGCAGTTACACTTCACATGCTTTCTGAACTGCTAAATTTCGTTCTTTTTCTGTTATATTCATACAATCATCAAGAATTAAAGAAATTTATAAAAAAAAAAAAATACGATATCTTAGTTCTTTCTCTGTGTTTATTGACATTACCTTTTCATTTAGTCTCTTCTGTTTAAAACTTTGAACAAATTAACCGTGAACTTGATTTTACTTTCCTTAATGCACAAAATACCTAAATTCCACATTAATCGTTCGTCATTTAATCAGGAAATCACATTTTTTGGATTTCGAGGGTCGTGTTTCTTAGTTTGAATGAGTTTGGTAGTTCAAACATTGCCCTAGACAAAGTTTAAAGATGTTTAAAATATATCTACGATTATTTAATGATTAAAATGTTTAAAAATAGATGAAGAGTTATTTTTATTTAACGGCAATAAAATACAGAGATAAAATCAGGTAATAATTAAAATATGTCAAAATAGAGAGATAAAATTTTTTTTTTTTTTAACAAGACAAAATTGTATTTTTGTTCCTTATTATTTTGGTTAATTATATATTTACATATGATTCTGAAATGAAATGAAAAGGCAACTTGATCTTTTGGGATGCACGATGGGTCCTTCCGAAGTACGGCAACTTGTGATGCGAAGACAAGTTCTTCTTTTTTTTAAAAAAAAAAAACAAATATATATTACTACTATGAACTAATTATATATAATTATTTTAGTTGGACAATGTCAACTCCCAATTCATTATAAATACCACAAAAACTTCAAACCCTTTTCAATTTTCATATAACAAACGAAATAAATATTTTCAAAAGAAAAAAAAGTTCTGTGCATGAAATAATATATTTTATTTAAGAGAAACTTTTGTCTTTTAGCTAATTTATTGTAGTAATTAGTGTTGTGATACACTTACGCTACGTTTGGATGAAAGTGAGAGAGGGATCATTAAAATAAGGTACGGTAGAATATAGTATAAGAAAGTATGTAAATGTGTTTTTTGTGTTTGGAGAGAATATATCGTAAATCAAAGTTTAATAATACTGTTTTGTTTGGTTTGATGGTATGAGATGATAAGATTAAATATAAATATTACCAAAATGCCCTTATCATGGAAGATTTAATTTTTTATAAGACAATAATTTTTGCATATTAAAATAATTCATTGTACATTATATTTTTAAGATATTAATAAAAAGTAATCCTGAAAATTAAAATATCATAATAAAATATGCAAAACGTGAAGAAGAAAAATAATAGGATAGAAATAAAGAAAAAAACTACTTAAATAGAATATAAACAATAAGGACAATATTAGATTTATAAATATAACTAAGGATAAACTTGAAAATTAAATTTTTTAACCCATCCTCACACCCCAATTCGGTGAGTTTAAAATTTAGGTGTTTAGATGGGTTTTCAATCCATCAAATAACCATCAAAAAACCATCTTTTTCCCCAAACTTTCTTTCCAAACAATCAAATGACCTCTCATAATCTTACTTTACTCTCCAAACCCACCAAATATCTTTCATCCAAACATAGTGTTAGGGTATATTGACGTTACCTCGTATTGGGCATTTTTATGAATATATATATATATATACACAAATATATAAGTACTACTCAATCAATTCGAGAATTTGAAAACCTTTTGAGTATCAAAAGATGAAAATTCCAAAATTCAAGAACCAAAACAAAATTAGTCTTAGTTTTCAAAGATAATCGGATTCGTGCATTTGGTATTTTATTTGGACACAATTGAGATGAAATTCTTTGATAATTAAGGAATTAACGAAAAAAAAAACTAAAATTAGAAATGAATTATTTCATTTTTCTATAATTGAAATAATTGTAAGCTAAATATATTAAGAATAAGTAGAATTATTACCAATGTTGTTAAAACCGAATTAGACCGATCAATTGAATCAGTAAATTCATAAATCATTAATAAATTCGATTTGATTTAATTTTAAAAATTAAAATTGAAAAAAAAATTTAAAATTAAAATTGAATAAAAATTAGGTTCAACCAATAGAAGCTGGTAAAAATCGGAAACCGGTCAAACTGGTGGAAGGCAATTTTTGAAAGACAGCTTTGACAATCTGCCAAACCTACAGTGTGAGAGCAAGGGCGACTCCTCCTGCTATTGAATTATGAATCATCAATCATCAATTTTTGCATATGGATACGTTTTAAGCTCTCAGAATTTTTGAGGTACAGGAAAATTGTAAATTAATCCAGTAAACTAAATTTGAGGTATATATATTGGATTTAAGACAATTGTGTTAAGATAAAAACTATGAATCTTATATCATTTGTCATTTAGAGTTTGTTTAGGAATATAATATTATCATTTTAATATATTTTATGATTATATGTTAACAATTTCCGATATAATCTAATACAAAAGCCACAAATTAGACTTGTGGAAGAAAAAGATAATTACCTAATTGATAGGAATTAATAAATGTACCAAGTAGTTAAATAGACCGAAACAAGTAACGGTCGGTCAAAGAGTCATTAAGTGTCATTTAACTATTTAATTAATGACCAAGATGCCCGATTAACATTTATGACCGAGATTTTTGCTACGTATTTACATATCTAGTTATAATAGAAAACACACTATAAATATTTTTATCACATTTGGTTAAGGGACACATTACATTTCACCGGCAAGTATGATTATTTATATTTTACTTCTATCAGTAATAAAATTTCAAATAAATCACCTTGAATGATTATCGGCAAGGAAACTACGTACCTATTGGAAAAAAGCCTCAGACATTCTCAACAAAATTGAATAATTTCATTTCTTGAGAAAGTGATTAATGGTGCAAATTTATTGATGAATCATAAACAAATTTAATTTCTCAAACTTAATCTAAACTATTTCATAATTCATAGGGCCCGAATTTGAATTCGACTTATTTATCTTTTTTACTAGAGTTGATTTCATTAAAATTAATCCATCTCTAATGGGAGTGAAAAGAGATGAGTTCATTTAATGGGATTTGTTAGATAAATGTCCAAAAGAGACTTCACAAATTCAAGACATTTTAATGAAAGCTGCTATGTAGAGCAACAGAGCTATTTGAAGCCCTCCTTGACTGAACTCAAAATGTAATGGGCCTAAACACCGCAGTCTGAACCATTAATATATCCTTATGAAAAGAAAAATCTGGCCCAAATATCGTATTCTTTTTTATTTAGGAAAAATTACGCTACTGTCCATGTGGTTTGTGAAATATAATTAGTTTATTTCTGTCTTTTTTTTTAATATATCAATTTGTCTCTATATTTTGTTTCTGTTATACCACTAAGTCCTTCTGTCCATTTTTTCCATTAGGTCAACAAGAAAACACAGAAGTCAAATAGAGATACTAAAATATTATAAAAAAAATTTCAATATAGTCCCTATATTTTTTAAAATAAAAATAATATTTTCGTTATTTCATAAGGTACTTACGGAAAATAATGAAAAATTTGAACGAAGGACCTTATAGTTTGACGGAAATAAAATATAAAAATATTTTAATTCAATTTTAAAAAAATAGGAATAGACTAATTGTATTCCATAAATCACATGAATTATACTGCAATTTTTCCTTTCATTTATTGTCTGGTTTTTGTCATAAAATATTTCTCTTCATTATCCTTCCTAATTTTTTCTTCCAATCATATTATATTAATATATTTTCAGAGTTTATATGAAAATATTGTTGTTTGAGTTGATAGTCTGCATTTTTTACTTTTTAAAATTCTTCTTTTTATTTAATCTAAGTTTATCGAATATAAATATTAATTGAAAAATAAATTTATAAGTTCCAGAAAATTTTCAATAGCGAAGAGAGAAGAGTTAAATAAATTAAATCAAATCAATTTTTTTAAAAAAATACGAAAGTAATTCTATGTATGGATATCCAATTTTTTACATAAGTTAATTATTTCAATCTTTATTTGTTAATCAAAATATATGTTTATGTGTAATTTACTCACTAAACTTACTTTTTAGATATGAAATTATAAATTTTTAATATTTTATTTTTGACAGACAAATAGAATTAAACAACTTGCCATGTGAAAAATAATTAATTAAGGTTGAGTGTAATTGGAGGCATATGCTTGATAGGTTATCAGATCTCATTTTCTCAGTTAAAGAAATCACACAACTACGATTATAATAAAATAATTTTTAAAGTTTTTTTTAACAATCACATTAGCGTGAAATAAAAATATTGTTCAAAACAATTAACATATTAACTATATAAAAAAAATTCAACCTGAAAAAAAATTAGAATAAAATATTGAGATTGGAATGGGATTAACATTAATCAATGTATTTACATTTTAATTAAAACAGAAGCAACTTGTCATGTTTGATAGGTTATCATATTCATTTGGCTAATTTTCAATATTAAAATAATAATAAAACTATCAAGATATTATTGATTGGACCTTAGAGGAACAGTATATTAATTTCAGTTAGAATAGTTAAGAAATCTTTATCTACGTGAATTGCATGAAACTCAAATATCTTCCTCTTGCTTTTTTCATTTAACGATGCTTTGCTGTTACATATATTAATTGCATTAAGTTATGGTTTGCAAGTTTATGTATTTGTCTTAGAACCTTTTATATTATATGAACGTCTTAGTGTGGATTATGAATAGAAATGTTGAAAGTGGCGTGATGGTTAACGTCTCGATTATCCGCCTGTTTTTTCAGAATTCAATTCTCTTGTTTTTTCAGAATTCAATTCTCTACGAGCGTATCTTATTATGTATGATAATAGTTAAATATTGCTTTTGTTGCCAAAAAATTAGACCCAGATAAAGTGGTTTTTCCGATGTCGGACTCTTGCATTCACGGGTTTCGGATCGTAAAGAAAAAGAGTAAAGTACTTTCATCAATGCTTAGGTGGCCGGTGTGTTATCAGAATGTCAACTCCTAAACCGGTAAAAGAAAAAAATTATGAACAAAGTAATTTATTTTTAAACTATAGATGGAACATTAAGTATTTGTACCGTGAAAAAAATAAATGCAACCAATTATAATATTTAAATAAATTTACTGCAAAATTTTTATATAATAAATTTATTAATTTGTATGGTATTTTTATATAATAATTTTTCACTCAATATATCTAAACTAGTTTTAAATGTATGTGAGGGAACTTATCAGTTCATGATTTAGCACTTGGATATATCAAATTTTACTCAATTCTATAAATTTTTTTTTGAATTGTATCAAGACATTACTAATATTTTGGTCTATTAGCAAAAGTGAAACTAAATATTATAGGGAAAGTACTTGTCTCCTCCCGATATGTTCTTCATTTAATCTTGTTTGTAACAATTCTCGTTTCTCAATATTTAAAAATGTTTTTTAATTAATTTTTTTAAGGAAAAAGAAAGTTTTCAACCATTAATGTTTCGAGGGCTTTAATTCAATGATGGGAATAATTTTCACATATATATACACACAACATATATATGAATTGATGGGTCCAGAATTCTATAAATACCCGGTGAATACCATGCAACACCAATACATGCTTTGCCACAGCTATCTGTTAATCTTTTCTCTTCATCATCATAGTTCATTTAGTTTTCTTGATTTTCTTCTCAAAAATGTCCCAAATAGAAGAAGCTGCCCTAGGAACCTCCATGGATGGAGTTACAGGGAGAGAACAAATTTTTGCATTCTCAGTAGAATCCAATCACAACAATAATAATAACAACATCCCAATTGATAATATCAAATTTGCATTACCAGTTGATTCTGAACACAGAGCCAAACTTTTCAAGCCACTTTCTTTTGCAAACCCTCACATGAGAGCCTTTCACTTAGCTTGGATGTCTTTTTTCACTAGCTTTATTTCCACTTTTGCAGCTGCACCTCTTGTCCCTATCATTAGAGATAACCTAAACTTAACAAAGTCTGATGTGGGTAATGCTAGTGTTGCTTCAGTTTCTGGCAGCATATTGTCTAGGCTTGTAATGGGTGCTGTTTGTGACCTAATAGGTCCTAGATATGGAACTGCATTTGTTTTAATGTCGTCTGCTCCTACTGTTTTTTGCATGTCATTTGTTTCAAATACTCAAGAATACCTAATAATTAGGTTTATGATCGGGTTTTGTCTTGCTACCTTCGTTTCTTGCCAATATTGGACAACGATGATTTTTAACGGCAAGATTATAGGTCTTGCTAATGGATGTGCAGGTGGATGGGGAGATATGGGTGGTGGTGTTACCCAGTTATTAATGCCTTTAGTTTTCCATGTTATAAAATTAGCTGGTGCTACTCCCTTAACTTCTTGGAGGATTGCTTTCTTTGTTCCTGGTTGTCTTCATGTTATTATCGGTATTTTGGCCTTATCACTTGGCCAAGATTTGCCTGATGGTAATCTCAGTTCCTTACAAAAGAACGGTAATGTTGCCAGAGATAAATTCTGCAAGGTATATAATCAACAATCTCCCTGTTTATGTAGGTATCTTTCTTTTTTTTTTTCTTTTCCTCCACCTTTGTTAATATTCCATTCATATTTTTTTTATCAGCAATAAAAAATTTTATTAGAATTAAAAAATCAGGAAAAGATTTAACATTTCAGGAATCTATCCCAATATAATAGGCTTCCACAATATACTCTAACTAACTCTAAAATGTTAAACATAACCCTGAAAAAAACAATGTTACCTGCTCAGGAAATCATTTCCTTCTATTGAGCTAAGAAAAAGAGATGCAAAATATCTCAAAAAAAAAAACTCACTTACAATCAAACTAACTTGCTGGCTAAACAAAGTTGCCTTCCACACGTGCACTCAAACCAGAGTCTGCTACTCACCTTAGGCCGGAGTCGGATAGGACTTTGCCTCAGTAAAAAGCAAGATAACGCAATGGAATTGAACATGGATTAGTTATAGACTTTTATAGCTAAATTGATTTGTTTAATTTCTTGTTCAGGTGCTCAAGTATGGAATCACAAACTATAGAACATGGATTTTTTTCCTGCTATATGGGTTTTCAATGGGAATCCAATTGACAACAAACAATATAATTACTGAATATTTCTACGACAGATTTAACTTAAAGCTCCACACAGCTGGATTTATCGCAGCAAGTTTTGGCTTGACTAATATCGTGACTCGCCCTTTTGGTGGTTATGTCTCTGATTTAACTGTTAAACGTTTTGGCATGAGAGGAAGGTTATCGGTTCTTTGGATTTTTCAAACCCTAGGAGCTGTCTTCTGCATCTGGCTAGGCCGCGCCAATTCACTTCCCCTTGCAATTTTCGCAATGATGCTATCTTCAATTGGCATTCAAGTTGCTTGTGGAGCTACTTACGGTGTCGTTCCTTTCGTTTCGAGGCGATCTTTGGGTATACTGTCTGGGTTAACTGGTGCAGGTGGGAACTTCGGTTCGGGACTGAATCAGCTCGTGTTCTTTTCTAGTTCAAGATTCTCTATAGCTACCAGTCTAAGCTTGATGGGTGTTTTAGCAGCTGTTTGTACTCTTGCAGTAGCGTTCATACATTTTCCGCAATGGGGAAGTATGTTCCTTCCTGCTTCGAAAGACCCTAGAAAATGTTCTGAAGAGTATTATTACATGTCGGAGTGGACGGAGGAGGAGATACAGAAGGGTAAGCATGAAGGAAGCATTAAATTTGCTGAGAATAGCCGGTCAGAGCGAGGCAGACGGACCGCCCTTGCTCCGGTAGCTACCCCACCAAATGCTACACCAGTCGCTGATTTTGCTTAGTGAATAATGAATTTGAATAGTACATGGATTGATGCCATAGTCTAATTTAAAAATGATATTCAAGAACTGGACGCAATAACAATCGTCTGTTCTGATATTCAGAAGGAAAATACCATGGTAAATCTGAAGATTATGGAATAAGTTAAGGCATTAATATGATATGTACACTGCATGCATTTTAGTCTTTCTTAATCTCAGTATAATATAGCATTATCGTATTATAAAAATGTCTAAATGAATTCTATTATTTTGAGCTATGTCATTGCATATCTTATGTCAAGGACACAATCCAATGTATTTTTGAGGATTGCCTGGCTTAAACCCGATCTATGGGTCCAATCATATACCAAAACCATGAAAAATAATTTTTTGTTAAAACGAAAATATTTTTGACTATTCAATAGAAAAAAAAAAAAGGATGAAACTGAAATAATATACAAAAAATTCTTATTTTCTACCAGGTTTAGGCAAATCTAATCCGTAGTGTAGTTCTGTTGGTAAGAAGAATAAATAAACAAACCCTTGAAGTCTCAACATTGAAAACAAGATGTCTATTTCAAAGAAGAAATAAGCTTCAAATATATATATATATAGTACCGTTCAGTTTTCCCACTCACTTCGTCCGTACAAGTGTGCGGTGAACAGTATCTCAAAGGGTAAGAGCGACAAACAAGGAGCAATATATTAATTATATAAAACATGTAATAAATAATAATTTAATGTTATGTTTGACTTCTACATGGCTGGCTAAGAACGCTGACAAGACGTGCTATTACAAAAATTGAAAAGAAAATAAATTTGAAAGGAAAGGAATCATCCCTATTAAAAGTTGACTTTAATTATTAGTTTAGGAATTAGGGATTATTATTAATAACAATTAACAAAATATAGATTACTTGAAACCTTGAATAGACCAATGTTGGGTTATATCATAAGCAGTAGGGCTGTTTGTAGGTGTATTTGGTTCCGTTTGAATCAAATCTAAAGTGGCGGTTTGAAAAAAATTAAAATCAAACTAAATCATCAAAAATTTCAAACCAATCTAAATCTTTAGGAGCGATTCGGTTTAGCAATTTAGGCAGTTTGGAAAAAAGAAATTAAACTTTTTCATTTATCCAGTTAACAAGAAAAAAAATTAACATTATACAAAATATGAAAAATAAGTTCATAAAAATTATGCATACATATTAAAATTTTTAAATTAATTTTTGAATATGTATCTTTTTAGTATAGTATGAAAAATACTATATTCAGTAAGATAATAATTAAGCAATTTACAAATATAGAATTTTAATTTTAATTTAATTACATCTATTACTAAAAATTAAAAAAAAAATTATAATTTTACTCACATATAGTTTATGTAGTTTGTTCAAATATATTGATCTAATTTTACATGAAACTTTAATATTTTGAATATTTTATAAAATAATTATATAATTTATCTAATTAATAAGAAAGTGTTATTCAATTTATTATCGAATATAAACTAATCTCATAATTTACTATCCAATATAAATTAATCAATATAAAGGAAATTTTTATTAAAAAAATTGAATTTAATTTAATAAATAAATATATATATATATATATATATATATACAGTGGTTTGGTTTGATTTGGACAGTTTTGCGGTTAAAACAGGGAACCGAACCAAAAGCTCGGTTTTGAATTTGATAAAATCAAACTAAACCATCAATCTTTTACAACCGTGATTTTGGATCAGTTTGGGTGGGTTTTGATCGGTTTGGCGGTTTAGATGGTCTAATGAGCAGCTTTGGCAGCAAAAAGAGACCCCTTGGTTAACGCCCATAAAATAGATTGCTAACAAATGTACAAATAGATTGCTCAGTAGATGACATATAAAACTCAGGCAATATATTGCTAACAAATGTACAATTTATAAAAACGATACATATTCATTATCCAGTGTCAATTCCAAGCTCAGACTCTTATAATTTAGCTTTGAAACAGCATATAGAGCCAATCTCAATTAGAGGCACACAAAAGCAGAACTAGCAACTAACCTTTCCACGCCCACCACATGTAACGCAAGACCGAGCAGAAGAGCATTTTGTGCAGTAACTCCACTTCTTTGGGAGCCTGAAAGAAATCTTAGTTCAATGAAATAGTCCAAGAATAAGGCCGATGCTTGTGCATAAGCAAGAGGGAGATGAAAATATACGCTGCTGTGTATCGAGTGGCCATATTCTTTGCATTCAATCTTGCTCTTTCAGCACTCTCTTCTGACAGTTTCTTAAGCACAAATCCTTCACCATTACATTCAGAACATATACCAGAACCACCACATTCTTCACATGTTTTTAATTGATTCTGCAATTTAATGGGGATGGACATTAATCAGACAACAAGGTGTCTGCATGTGCACACACATATATGTAAACAAGCAGATAACATAGTAAGCTGCAGCTAAATAGTGGATGTTGCAATTAAATGTGCTTTGAGCCTCTTCCATGTTGAAAATAAAATTGAAGTATATAATATATGCTGTGTGCTATTACAATGAAATTCTTCCAAGAAGGAAAAGATAACTAGATACTGCATATTTATCCGAATGGGTCTTAATGCCTTTCTTTTTTGTAAGTAGATCATTTAATATGTCTTCCAAGTTAGATACTAACCTCATTTGTCTCAGATGCTTTGGTCCTTCTCACAAGAAGTGTTGCTGCTGCACCCACAACAGTGGCAGCAATTGCAACAGAAGCAGCTGTTTCCGGTAGAGCAGGGGGTATCATGGATGCTTTTCTCTGTTGTTTTTGTAATTTTACATCAATTGAAGACCAAGCAACAGGATCCAATATATACTGAACTTCAGGCTTGGACAACCTAATTGCTTCACAAAATCACAGTTAGATAACTCACAGACGCTAAAATTTCAAAATTATGCAATTTCTATTTCAGAACACCAAATTAGAACCCAAAATATTACTTTCAAATGGGAAAAAAAGTCCGGATGGATTAAATGAAGTAACATGTCCTAAAAAGCTGTCCTAGGACTTACTGGACTAAATAAGAGCATTAACAGTCGCTACAAGATGGTATTCAACAAGGGCAAAATATTAAAAAAAAAACAAATATTTTTGTGAGAAATGGAAACTGATACAGCATTATCATTAACTGAATACAAATTATAAGTCAGAATTGTCAAGTGTAGTTACAAGGAAGGAAATCACAAATTCATATGTGAGCTCTCAAACGAAATAAGGCCATTTCTGAATTAAAATGAATTCCAGTGTCAAAGAGAGCTTCAACAGAGTGCTTTGAATAATTTATGAAATCCATTGCTGCTAGTGTAATGCACCAACTTGTAGAGTAAAATATACTTGCTTGACAGAGAAAAAATCGCATTGTTTATTTATCTTATGCTGATGTAATGCATACAAAACCAATACTTAATCTTACCATGATGGAAAATTACCTATTATTAAGCCAAGGAAACATATATTAAGCACAGACTAAATGGCCAAGGAAAACAGTGATACGTAATAGCTGTCAAGGTTAAACACATATACCATACGCTTATTAGTGGTGCACACACTCGACCCAGTTCTGGTAGACCATAACGAAATGTTATCAAATGCAATGAAACAAATTTATTTTTGTCACTTTTCTACCTAACTTTTATCTAATTACATTTCATTACATTTAGTTGGATGCTGCAACAGATGCACTACATAAAAAAAGTCACAAACAGATTAATGAGGAAGTCATTAATGAATCAATAAGCACAATTGATAAAACAATAAACTGAAAGTTCAATGATTAAATGAACCAAAAATTCATTCTAGTACTATTGTACAAGCATGAGTCCACAAAACATGAGTATTCATGAAATTATACAAGCATAACTGGACAGCTTCTTGATTCTGTTACATTATATTGTATCTTTTATTATCATTTATGCAATCTATTCAAAGGGAAATGTCATTACTAGCAGTATAATCATAAAGTAACTTGTCATTTGAGCACAGAAAAGTATAAGAAATTGTTTGTTTATCTGTATAAAATACAGGTTATCTGTATCTGCACGGAAGAGTATATGAAACTTTCTGCTATAGCATTTATAAAGACAAATTTTTGTAGAAAATTCAATTAAGCAAAATTTTTTCCAATTTCTTATATACCAGCATATATCAATATTAACTAATCTAATATAAAGATGAAAGCAATTTAGTTCAAAATGACTGAGTCCTTAAGTAGTTCCACAATAAATCAATCTTTAAGTGTAGGACGCTCATACCTAAACTAACTCATTGAAAACAAGTGATCTCTCCATCAACCTTTCACTGGATTTTGAAATTTAGAAAAATGGGCACTTACCATATTAATGATAGATGTATGTTCGTACTTGCAAGCAATAGTTTTTTATTAGCTTATTCCAATAGAGGCTCAAAAAGACATCTTTACAGGCAGTTTTGGTAGCTCAAATGAAGTAGTAGCATATAATATACATCAAATAATTCTTGTCCAATTGATTCATATTTAGTTTTTTATTTGATTATCCAAGCAAATTTGAAACCCTAAATCATAATTATAAGGGTATAAATACACAACAAAAAGATGGTTTAACAGAACTTCCATTCAATTATCAATTAATTTAAAAATTCTCAAAAATGCAACTAGTCCAGTTCTCATAGTCCCTTCACCACCCACAACAAACAAGACAATCCACAAAAAGCATATCAAATAATTCCTCGTGTCATTTTGTTTGCTTGTTATTCCTTTTTGGTATGTTCCAAAATGTTTGCAAGGTTTCTAAATTTGTATATTTAAACAATTATTTTTCTCATAATAATCTTTATAATTGTTCATTAAATGAATGCATTTTATTAATATCTTAATAAGTTAACAATAAAAAATGGCAAAATAATTTTTATTGACTAAATTTTTAATAGTGTGTTTTGTTAAAAAATGCAGACAAAATGGGACGGAGGACTAAATAAAACTTCACACCAAATCGCTTAACCAAAAATTCATATCCTACGTATCTGAAACAGAAAAAGAAATTAAGATATTACACATTCATAAATTTCTTCCATCAAATTATAGGAGCTTGATTCAACTCAACCATTACCTCTAGATTAATCCACCCGCCTCCATTTCCTCTGTTAGGATTCCCTTTTAATGCCCACAACCAAACAAAAAAAAATCTTTTCTCAATTAAAACAACCATTATAACAAAGACCTTACTCCATAAAAGAAACTATGAATGGCTATGGTGGCTTCACCAAATAAAAGAAATCCACATCTTAATTCTGAAGAAAGTAACAACTACCCATTAAACGCCTCAATAGCCTAATCTTTCATATGAATTTTCCATTAGCTTTCTCATAACTATATCACACTTGTCAACTACTTTCAATTAAGTTGCTTTAATCGTGCAGGTTAAGTGATTGAAATGGCAAGATAAAGATACGCAACAACTTGACATCCATTGAGAATTTAAGAGAGTAAAGAAAGATTAGAGCTTACTTTTAGCAAAGGGAGCAAATGACAAAGTGGGTACTGCAAGCTCCATTTTAATGAAGGGTATCGTCCTGCGTTTTTAAGTACGGGAACAATTTGCTTCTTTATTTCTCGAGTTCTCTTATCTTCGCTATCTGGTCTTATTTCCCATTTAGCCCTTAATGGGGCAAACAATTTCAGAATTGCCAACTAAAAATCTTGTAGAATGACTGCTAAATTGTTTCAAAATATTGAAATTTGACCTTGGTTAATTAGCTAGAAAATGAAGTTTTTTTAATTAATTAAAAAAATTAATTAATTAATTAATTATCCCAGTCTACCGAACAACCCACAATCTTACTTTCGTCCGATTGGCTTATTATGGACAAAGGATCTTAACAATAGTTTTCTGATCAACAAAAAAAAAAAAAAAAATCTATACCATGACCAAGAGGCAGCGTCATCAATTTTCACCGAGTGAAGTTTGGAAAGCTAAATAAAGTGTTAAATGTCATTTTACATATGAATAAAGTGTTTAATGGCAAGCTCAACTGGTTCGGTCGGTTGGTCGCTTCAATTAAATTGCGAATCCACTTTTCAAAAATGTGATCACTCTCTCCGTCACGTCCCATTTTATCATTTTAATTTAATAAAACACATATATTAAAATTTTAATTAATAAATATTATTTTATTATTTTTATCATTATTTTATTAAAATATTAATAAAAATCATTTATTTAATAAATAATTATTATTATAGAAAAATAAATTATTTAAAAATTTTAGAAATGTTGTCGGAAATTTAAAAAAATAACAAACATATAAAATGAGATGAAAAAAATATTTTTTTTCAAGTTCTTATCCACCCATGATTAGGTTTATATACTATTAATAAAATAAAATAAAAATATAATATATTTATTTTAAATAGATATTAAAATAAATTTAAATAAAAATGAATAGTAAAATTTTAAATAAGTTTAGATATAAAAAAAATTCAAATATAAATATTTAATATTTGTGGTTATTAAATATAATAATTATTTTCTCCAATTTCCTCAAATTAACACATTTTATAATCTCCCTTTTTTTCTCTTTTAATTTTTGACGGTAAACTAATAGAGTGAGAATTGTTAAGATTTGAATGAGTTAAGATAAAAGTAATCAATCATAATTTAATAATTGAATCATTCTAACTAAAAAAGTTTTAATAATTAAAATCATTTTAGCTTTAAGGTATTACGCCACGTGGCATAACCATTTTTTTTTCTATTGGATCATAATGTGGGCAACAAGATTGCTGGCTGAAAGGGGACAAATTAAACTATGAATCCAAGAATCCTAACCACAAGACCACTACTTGAACAAGTAACAAGTTGTTTAAGGTTGACCTCTTTTTCCCTATTGGTTTGCATGAGAATTTTTTTTTTTTTTTGAGGATAGGAAATAGTTAAAGAAAAAAATTTAATTTTTAATTTTTATTTGAGTGGGACTAATTTTTTTTAAAGAAAAGAAAGTAGCTATGAAAAATATCTAAACAAATGAGTTTTTGCTTTTTTGATAAATAAGAAAAAAATAATAAATAAAATAAAATTGAACTTATTTTTATCGAGATTCGTATATTTGGAATTACCATTTGGAAGCGATTCAAATTTAAGTATTTCTCATTATTTTTCTTTATTTTTTTGTTTCCTCTATTATTTATTTGTTCTCTATTTTTCAAATAAAACCTTATAATATAAATTCTTAATTCTTACATTAACTTAACTGAAAATATTGAAAAAGAAAAAAATAAAATTGACTATATTATTCTTAATTTAATACTAATTTTTTAAAAAAATCATTAAATTAAAGTGATAATTATTTGATCATATAGAATAGGTAAATATAGAAAAAATATTTATTATTTCTTAAAATCACAAATGTGATAAAAATTTTAAAATAAATTATTTTCTCAAATGTAATAAATATAATGGAACATAAATAATATTATAAAAATTCAAAAATACAATCATTATAACTTAAATGTGGATGTATTTTTTCTTTTGGAGGATGTATTTTTTTAAAATAAAAAATAATAAAAAAAACGTTTCTTTTAATTATGATGACTTTGAAAAGCATGAGAAAGCAATGATGAGAATCACGTGTTGAAGGTTTGTGCATAAATTAAATAGAAGATGTTGGCCTATTTTCTAAATCATATTTGTTGTACTAAATGTGAAGGAAGCTCCTCTTTACTACTTTTAGTACATTTATTATTTATTTTTATTTATATCCATTCACATTTAATATTTTGTTTTTCATTTATTTTTCCAAAAAAAACATAAATATTGCCACGTGGAAGAGTATCAGCTCACCACTCTCCTCTCTCAAATCCTACGAATTGTTGAAAACAATTTAATGTGAGTTCATGTTGTTAGATTCATATGCTGGGAAAAGAAGTGTCAACTTTATAGTGAATTTATTATTCAACTTGTAAATTTAAATTTATACCTAAAATAAAAAATTGTACTCATATATTTATATTTAATTATTAAATCAAAATCATAAATGAAGTTTTAATTTAAATTTTTTCCATCATATGAAATATTTATATTACTTTTGGTTAAGAGAATATTATGTGTGAGATGGTAATTTTTGTATTTTTTAGTTTACGTTGTTTAACATGTAAATTATTTTCTTAAATATAGAAACTGATTAAAAAAGCAATTAAGAGATGATTAAAGAGAGAGATGACAGGTCAACCACATTGTGAATTATTTTCCGAAAATTAGGTGATATAATGAAAACAAAGAAATATTGAAAATGGATTAATTAAATAAGGCAGAGTAGAGATTGGATTGAAATGCAATAAAAAGAACTCACGGACATCCTCTTATGTCACGACCATCACCACCACACCACTATATACGAGCTGTGTCACCCTTCTGCTTTCTATTCAGCAACTCACGAGCCTATTTAAGGCCTCCTTTTCTCATCTTTCCTTTGTAAACATACATAAGAACCCTTTTCAAAACCAACCTCCCTCCCTCCCTACACACTCTAACAAAATCAAAAACCCTAATTGAAAGGAAATATGCCTGCAACTAGATTAGTTTTTATGTATTTTATTTATGTTTTGTTATTTTCAGAGTATTGTTTAGGTGGACGTGTAATTCCTTCGAGTGTTCCAAGCACAATGAGGCCTTTAGAAGATGGTGATTTTGTGAAAATGAGGCCTTATTTGAATCACAAGCAACCTGTTTTTGGTGGAAAAGAAGTTAAAGATTGTATGCCAAAAGGGTTCAAGCATTCCTCTGCTCCTAGTAGATTTGTTAACAATCAACCGCTTGGCTCATGCTCTAATAGGGTGCCTATAGCAAAGCCTTAATTGGTGAATTCAAGTAGATTTGAGGTACTACATATGTTTTTTTTTTCAATTTCAACTCGAGATTGTATTAGTGGTTTGAGAAGATTATATTATAATTAAAAAAAAAGAGATATATGTATGTATTTCGTAATTTTGGAAGAGGATGTAAGTTATTTATCAATAGTTTTTACCTGAATTGGAGGATTTTTTTTTTTTTATTCTGTGTCATACTGCATGTAAAACAAAATAGTGATTTTCTGAACGGGGATTCAGAGTATTGTACTTGATGAAATAAAATTAAGATTTATCTTTTTAATTTATCTGCTAGATTATTTTCAAGTCTGAGGAAAATTTTCAGTAACTCCCGAGAAGTGAAAAACAAAGGCTTGGCAAAGGCAAGGAAGGTGAGGGGTTAATTTTAATACAAACACATTAATTTCTTCTGAAACTTTCATCTTTTATTTATGTTGGCTTTTATTGAAAAATTAAGTTCATCACCAAATAGTGTAAAGAAACAACTGTTTGTTTGTGCAGTGTCAGTAGTACTACTGGTCCAATATTCTGGGAACTTAAAAATGGCCAAAATGGAGGGGTCAAAAAAACACAACATGTAAAAATCTCTAAAACTCCTGACGGTTTTTTCTAATACCCATATGATGTTTAACCCAAAACAAAAAAGGCAATTACGTTGTCAGTTTGATCAGATTCTATCAGATTGCTGCACTTATCCTTGTAAGCACAGCCAAACACAGGAATAAAACCATGACGAAAAGATGCTACAGAAACAGAAAAATAGAACAACGCATGTGGCCGAGTCAGATGATATGCCAAGCACGAAAACAAGCATTTGGAGCACAAGATAAATTGTAATGCAGAACTATTAAGAGTGAAATCCACATATTGCAGATTTATACTGTGAAACACACATTAGCTTGCACTGCCAAGGACTAAATTCCATATTACATCAAAGCAAAAGTTATAACAGATGTTGCTATACGCTCACAAATTGCCCAGTTTAAATACCGTCATACTTTCTAGCAGAGGCAAAATGTGACTGAAATATTCAGATTATAAAACACTAACTATACAGATCATCTTCTTCTGTGCCGCCGGCTGAAGTTGCAAATGGGTCAGATGTAGTTGTGTTGGTTCTTGTTTCTGAAAACCTAAACTCTGTCCCAAATCCCCTAGATTGCTGCAATGTTTGAGCAAATGCTTGATATTTGCGTATGTTGGCATCACTAACACTCCTGCGAGCAAATTTCATGGACTCCTCAAAATGAGCAGCCTTGATCTCAGCCACTTCATCATCCACGTCCTCATCCATTGCCTCGGGATTCTCACTTCTCCTCTTCTCTTTTTCAATATCCTGCAAAAATTGGCAAAACCTCCTTTAAGTTATGTCCACAAGCAAACATTTGAAAACTAATAACATGTTTAATAGACGTGTTCAAGCCTCAACTGCACAACAGTTCAAAACGTGCACTGCGTTAAAAGCATTCCCATTTAGAATCAGCAAAATAATTTCAACGCCAAGCAGAATCAGGATGCAACATATGAAAAGCCCATTGGAAGAACAACTTTGGAAAAAGGTATTTCTAACATACGTACATCAACTACTAGCCATATTATTCTTTGGAGAATGCACAATCTTTCTATTAAGCAACTTGGGGAAATATAAAAACTAATTTTTAAATCAGGCAACAAATGTAGAGCATAGGAACATACCTTCTCTATATTCTCTCTTATGGCATATTTGCATGCCCGTTGGCATATCTCAGTGATATCAGCTCCACTAAACCCTTGAGTATACTTGGCCAATGCCCTCAAATCAACATCTTTGGCAACAGGAGATTTCCTCAAACAGGCTTTGAAGATTTGCAGACGCGACTCTTCATCTGGAAGAGGAATATAAATCAATTGATCAAGACGACCAGGACGCAGCAGCGCTGGATCAATTATGTCAGGTCTGTTCGTGGCCCCGATTATGAAAACAGTCTTTTTTGCTGACATGCCATCCATTTCAGTAAGGAGTTGATTCAAAACCCGATCAGCTGCACCACCAGCATCCCCAACACTACTTCCCCTCTGAAACAATGGGAAAGCAAAACAGATCAACATGTGTTGCATAAATGAATTAATGAAATTTATTTAGGTTGAAAATGATCTAATACAAAATGAAACAAGAATAAACTCAAATAAATTTATAGATCAACATAAACAAGGTTAAAATTAAATATTCATGAAACAAGAAACTAACCTGAGTAGCAATAGAGTCAAGCTCATCAAAGAAAAGAACACATGGTGCAGATTGTCGGGCCTTGTCAAAAATTTCTCTAACATTGGCTTCACTCTCACCAAACCACATAGTGAGTAACTCAGGACCCTTGACACTAATGAAGTTTGCTTGACATTCATTTGCAATTGCTTTAGCCAGTAGAGTTTTCCCACATCCAGGAGGGCCGTAGAAAAGGACACCCTTTGAAGGCGACATGCCAAACTTCTCAAACTTCTCTGGATGCTCCACAGGATATTGAACAGTCTATGCAGTAAAATAAAGCAGAAATTAATAAATAACACAAAGCAATAACACTTGATCAGTGCAGGGAAAAAAGTAATAATGAGAATAAGAAAAATACCTCTTGAAGCTCTCGCTTAACATTCGAAAGGCCACCAATGTCTTCCCAGCTGACATTGGGAACTTCCACAACCTAAAGTCAAATTTCGCTTAATTAGGGCTCAATTGAGAGAAGTTGACCTCTGAAAATGCAAAACAAGGAGAAGTTCTGTGCTGTATCACATGGGAATTTTCAAGAAAAATACTCACTGTTTCACGTAAAGCAGATGGATTGCTTGTTCCAAGAGCAGTTTGGAAGTGCTCATTTGTAACAGCCATGGAATTAAGTATCTCAGCATCAATAGAATCATCTTCCAAGTCAATCACGTCCATCTTCTCTCTGATACACTGCAGTGCAGCTTCAGTACAGAGAGCAGCAAGGTCAGCACCAACATAACCATGGGTATCTTTTGCAATCCTTTCCAGATCAACCTGCACAACAGAAAACCAGCTTGTTAACTGGCCAATAAAGAAGATCAAGTAAGTCATTAAATGTGGAATCATTAGTATATCCAGGAAAGGTTAATCCAAATCCAATCAATCATTAGAACCAGCAGTTTTAATCTTTCAATGGTCGTGCTTCACTCGAAGCGTCAGTTGCTTCCTTAAGGTCAAAGAGAGATCAAAGCCCAATATTTACACAAAACAACCTCAACTTTAATCTTTCAAGATCTTTGGACATAACAAACTCAAAAAAATAGTAATTCAAAGATGCATCTACCCACTTACTTCATCAGAGAGCTTCATATTCTTTGTATGAATTCGTAGAACTTCAAGACGTCCAACTTCATCCGGAACACCAATATCTATCTCCCTGTCAAACCTTCCAAATCTTCTCAAAGCTGGATCGATACTGTTTGGACGATTAGTAGCCCCAATAACAATAACATGTGCCCGAGATTTGAGCCCATCCATGAGAGTTAAAAGCTGTGAGACAATTCGTCTTTCAACTTCACCATGTGTCTTCTCTCGCTTGGGAGCTATTGAATCAATCTCATCAATAAATATGATAGAAGGAGCGTTCTTCTCAGCTTCTTCAAATGCCTTCCTGAGATTGCTTTCACTCTCTCCCGCCAATTTGGACATTATCTCAGGTCCATTGATACAGAAGAAAAAAGCACCAGTTTCATTAGCGACAGCTCTGGCTATCAATGTCTTTCCAGAACCTGGGGGACCATAAAGCAAAATTCCTTTTGGTGGCTTCACACCAATCGATTTGAAAAGTTGAGGATGCCTCAGTGGAAGCTCCACTAACTCACGAATCTGAGCCATCTGCTTCCGAACACCACCAACATCATCATAACCTACTTCGTCCAACCTTTCCTCATCCTCCCTTCTCAGAGGTTCCCCCTCACAAAAAATCTCAGTATCCGGGGCAACCACACAATATTCCCCTGGATCAGTTTCAATGACCTTGAACTCTACGCTTCTCATCCCTCCTCTAACAAGGAAAAGATCACCTTTCCTCACGGGCCTGTAAGCCTCCAAGAAATAAGCTGCGCAGGTATATCACAGGCAAAAGTCAGATAACAACTTGCTGTTGATTTTAAACAGGAAGCAAAACTAAGAAGGGGAAAGAAGAGGAAGTCTCACCATGGCAACAAAATCCAAAATATTAATAAAATAGAAAGGAAAGAAATTTGCCTTAAAATTTTACCTAGTTTGTCACATGAGTAATAGCAGAGTGGAAGAAGTGCCTCTAGCTCCTTTCTCATAAGTCAATACTGCATTGTGTTATATGGTTCCTAGCCATAGGACCTCAAATAGTCTCCATGGAGACAATGTTTTGAAAAATACAGAATCATAGCTATCCTAACTGGTAATATTATTGTGCACAACATTGAAATTTGGAATGCAAAAGTGCTTATGAAGATTAGGAGAGGTAGCGTTTCTTTGGTTTAATTGGAAGGCAAAAAAGAAATCCAGAGATTCTATACAAGTAAAGTTTTGAACTATTATCAAATTCCAGACTGGGTTGATGATGCACTTAAAGTAATCAGTTGATCAAACACTAAAAGGGGCTTTGATACATTCTGGACCTTAAAAGAAAAATGTCATACAAAAAAAAAAAACAATTAAAATGAAAGAGCACGTGAAAGGCAGCTAGAAACTCACGTTTCAAGTATGCATCAAACAGATTGCCAGTGACGCCTTCAATGGAATCATCAATTGGCAGTATGTGGACTCGCTTGCCATACTTAACATCCGGGCATTGGTGCACTGATACAACATCTCCAAGTCGAACCCTCAGATTAGATCTAACAACCTTGTTCATCCTAATTTTTGGTGCCTCACAGGATTCATCAGCGAGAACAATGCAGATTGTATCCTTCCGCTTCTTGCCCTGAAAACCAAATTATTCAGAAACACATAGAAAGATAAAAGCAAATATGCAGACTGGAAGAAAAAATGTCAAACAAATGAGAAATTTAATTAACTACTGAAACAAACAGTCTAGGATAAATTCCACTGAATCACTAACTGAAAAGTTCCAAAATATATTGATTTACAATAAAAATAAAAGATAAAAATAAAACTAAAGAGAACTCTACCGAATATGAAGCCATTGCACTTCTATTTGAAAAGGGGGTTACTCAATGTAACAATTATCCTCAATTTTTATAGGATGGGTTGCCAAAGAAAGACTTGATTCAATTATACAATAAGGATGCTCAAAGCACCATGAAACGCTAAAAACGGAATGTTAATATAACAAACCGTACAGAAGATTTTTATCTTAAACCCCACTTACACATTCTTATGACGCCTAATTCTAGTGTGTAATACTCTTAACACTGAAGAACAACTGATAGCATACACAGTCCAACTGTAGAGCTGAAATTGAAGCTGAAAATAAATTTAGCAGTGAAAAAAGCTTAAGCCCTCGTTATAAATTCTATCCCATTATTTATCAACAAAAAATATACTACAGAAACAACAGCAATCCACAAAAGACCATCAAGCCATAACCCTAACAAAACAGCCAAGCAACAACAGACAAAAACACTAACATTAAGCTAACAAATACAATCCCTAACTTCTCCTATATGTATAGATACCTTGATGAGAATGGTGTCGCCACGGAAGAGTTGAAGTTTCTCCATGGTCTCCGGGTTCATTGAAACAACAGAATTATCATCGTTAATAGCCTCGTCAACGACTAGCCGATTCGGTGACTTTTTCCTCTCCAAAATCGCCGTAGAGAAGTCCTTCTTCCCCGATTTCCTGCAAAACAATAACCAAGATCATAAAAAATACGCGACATCGAAACAACACAAATCGAAATACACAGAGGAATAGAACTAGGAAACTCACGAATCGTAAGACTCCGGCTGTTGAGACATTGTTCTTGATAGAGTTCCGTGTACACAGAGTTGTTTGAAGAAGAGGCAAAAGAGAAAGAGAGATTGGCTCTTGAGTTTGGTACCCGTGTTATTTATTATATAAAGAGAGAGAACTGTCTTGTTTGTAAAGAAAAGAAGGGTTGTGATTGGTTCTGGGGGTAGGAAATTCGTGACTTGGATAGAATTCAATCCCGTATTTGGATTCCTATTTTTGTCTCGGATGATGGACCAGATTAAAATAGCATGTCCAAGTCCATTGTTGATTAGAAAAGTTTAACAATAGGTATTTGCGACTTAATAAATGGATTTGTTTTTATTTTATTGAGTAGAATTTTATTATACTAGGAACATATATAATAAAAAAAATATTTTCTTATTTCAGGTCAAAACAAAAATTCTTAATACTTAAAAATTTCTCATATATCACTCTAATACTAAATTAAAATAATAAAAGTAGTGTTAAACTAACCACAAGTACATGTATTTAGCAGTTATGGGTCTGGGTGGAGCTTTTTGGGCCTTTGGAAATTGGAAATTTTCCTTTCGGAGAGAAGATTGCTTGTGGACCGCAAATTCTTGAAGTCTAAGGCCCATTTCTAAACCAAAAAATATTTCTTATGTCAGGTTACACGTGGATCGGATTAAGTTGGATTTATCGATTTTAAGTATTTAATTCGTATAAGTGGATCAATAATTTTTTGTATCGATCTAATATATTAAATATTTAGATCCGTGATTGGATATTAATTCAATGCAAATTTACGAGTCAAATAAATGACAAATAACAAAAATATTTTTAAATAAATAAATCAACGTATCATATCAGTAAAATTAATTGATGTTGATGTTAAGTGATAATGCCTTAATTAAGTATCAAAGCTTCATGTATAAGGCTCATTGATTTTGTGTCAAGTTAGACTACCTCGGTAGCATTTGTGGAGATATTCGGAAAGTGAATTTGACATTGATTTATAATAAAGTAAATAAATATTATAGTTAAATAGGTAATGAATTTAGCACAAGAAAACTAATTTTATATAAATAACTTTCAAAACTTACTAATTTAGAAACCTCCATTAGAGTTCGCAGATAAGGAGGATCGGTTGATATGGCACTTCAAGAAAAAGGGTATATATAGTGTTAAATTTGGATACTACTGTGCACTTCAGGTGTTAAAGAAAGGGGAGAGTGAGATTAGAAGGAGAATTTTGGAAAAGAATTTAGCAAATTGATGTCCATGCCAAAAAAAGGAATTTGCATTAGGAGTTTGTAGAAGGGGAATACCTACTAGGGTGAGGCTTAGAGAGAGAGAGGGGGGCTTAAATATTGAGACCCAGTGTTGTTATTACCTGTTAGAAGAGGATATTGACCACATAATACTAAGGTGTCATAAGGTAGAAGCAATGCCAATTTTGTTTATTGAGAATAGAAGGATTTATGTACAACTATTCCATGTATAAATATCTAACTATCTAATAAATCCTAACACTCCCTCCTCAAGTTGGGCATGCCAATGCTCAATTTGCACATAAATAAACCTACTATATACAAATCCTGTATATGTACAACACTTTTTTTTTCAGTTTTCAATATTCTTTTCTCTATATTCAGTGAGAAAAAAATAAAACCTGCAAATATGTACAATTCTATTTCCAAGTTTAAAACAAACCTTTGTAGACCACCATCCAGAATGCCATGCATATCTTGAATTATAGAACTTTAAGGTACCAACAGTGGACATAAACATTATCATGAAAAATATAAAAATCCCAAGCTTATACGCAGGACTACTTCAGCACCCAAGCAGTAAGATTTACAAGCACATGCCCTTAGTTTTTTCCGTTTCAGATAAAGCAACATGGTCATAGCGTCGAGTAGCCCAAGTCAAAAGATTAGCAAGGAAAAATGAAGGCATAAACATATCTACCCATCCAAGGATTATACCCATACAATGTCTTTGCTCCATCTTCTGACATATTGGTTCAATTAAGAAGAAACTAATACCAACCTCTATATCTGTTGGAGCTGCGATTATGGTATTTCTTTTTTTTTTTTTTAAATATCATAAAAGTTATCAATAACGCACAGGATCCTCAAAAGCTGTTGTTCTCATATAGAACTGGCTAACCAGATAAGCTTTCTAATATCATTGCAGCATGGTTTAAGCAGTATATTTATGACGCATCCTCAAAAATTATGCATCACCACCAAACTAATATAGTACGAGCAAAAGTATAATTAATTGGAACAATCATATCTTTGAGATAGGGATGTGAATTTAACAATTGTTGACCATAAAGAATCAGTTCATGAAAACCTCTTCAGTGAACCTGTTTCTACAATATCCAGAGGCAACAACGCAAAAAACACTAGAACACCAAATCATAAGACCAAGGTTTTTAAGTTTTACTGAGGTATTTTCAGGAATAAACAATGTAATTAACGATAAAAAGAGGCAACAGATGACTAAATGAGAAGATTTTGAGTTTAACCGTGAAAAGATAGGAGAGAACGAAGAATGAAAAACGCAAGAACAGAGTTTGCAGATATCAAAAATGGACAAGAGATTAATATCCACATTCAATGCTAAACAAATCCAGAAAGTATTCAAAGTGGAAATACTCCACAAATCAAGTAACCAATCATCAGTAGGTGAAGTGGGAAAACTCCACAAATCAATCAAGGCAATGCTTGATTTTATTGAATCTAAGCATAGATCAAATGTAAGACGCATAAAACCCTAGAATCAGTGGTAAGAAGGATTAAAATCCTAAAATGGATACTAATAGATCAATAAACCTCAAAATAGAGGAAAATTTTCGACACCTAAGAGAACAATCTAAAAGGAAAATCAATCAAGATAAATTCCAGAAAAAATCTAGAATCAAAGTAGAAATTTATGGCAAAAATCAACCGGAAAACCAACAGACCATTCAATGGAATTGACAAGAACGAAATAGGGAGATAAACGAGTAAACACAATAAAAGAAGTGAGAATCAAACCTGAACAAATCTGGGAAAGTTGATGAAGAATCCATGAACGTCAATTAAATGAGAAAGAAAACAAAGGAAAACCAAAGGAAAACGAAGGAAAAACAGAGGAAAAGATGAAATAAATCTAAGTAACTGTTTTTGTTTTTACCCTTTGGGGAGAGAGAAAGACGCTCTGATACCATTATGAGATTTAATGTTTGGGTAAAAAATGACTTTCTCAATTTGTTTATTGAGAATGTAAGTATTTCTACACAACCAATTACAAGTATAAATATCTAACTGTCTAATAAAATCCTAAAACTCCACAGCAGCTCCTCGCACTTATTCGTTGTGGGCTATTGATCCACCATCGGGCAGGCAATGGTTGATAGATGGAGCCACTTTCAAGATAATTAGAATGGCTGGAGTTTTTGAAGAGGCAGAAGGCTCCTTTGCTCAAGTCATTTAAGGTTTCAGGTTTTTTTCTATGCATAGAGCAATAAGGGTTTATTTATCTTGGCTTCAAGAGTATATGCACACTCCAGGTTGTATATTTATGAATTATCAATATCTTCTCTTTTCTTTAAATTCTTTTGTCAAGGATATTTTTAAATTTGGGTTAGTTATGAATTATTGTAGAACTCTTTTTGTATCTAGCCTAAATGTGCCAGTTAGGTGAAGTATGAGACAAGCCAATATAGGCGCTCGTTCGCTAGCTCAAGCATTCTATGTTTATGCTCATTTCCAAGTGTAGGAGTCAATTCAATATTATTTGTTACCATTTTATCATCTACAATATAAGTTTATTGTTTTGCTTAAACGAAATTATAAATCTCTGTGTATATGCATCTATATGGCCTTCTCAAATTTCATTGCTGACAATGCATATAAAATTCTCAAATTTGGCCCTCTCAACTACAATGTTGTATCCATCAACTAACTTTCAGGCTATGGTTACAAGTTTTGTATTAGTATAACTAAACTTGAAATCGAAAATTTAGAAGATGGGCTTTTCCATTACCGCTCCCAGCTAAACTCTTGAAATCATGTTTATTGTCAATATGGGTGCTCGAAATGAACAAAGTAAGCTCAAATTGGGACAAAGCTGCTTGTCATGTGGAAGATGAATATGTTCCAATTATCATTATCATTATCAACAAACAAACTACACTCTGTCACTATAATTTAATTACACATAATCATTGCTTTAAAAAAGAAAATAAAATAAAATAAAAAGAAAGCTATAAGCTATTATTTGGCTTGTATTGCAAGAGAAATAATTGGGTAGCTATGAAGTTTCCAAGAAAAATGAGATGGCAATTTTTCTGAGCTTGCATGTATGATTAAGTGACTAATATAATTCTTTCACCAAAAGGATAATTTTTTTCATGTTGGGACATCCTTACTCATTGCATGTCCCATGTGTACCCATGCACCCATATGATTTTGTAAATAGATATATCTACTTGGAATCAAAGCAAGCTTTATCCTTATCATTGTTGCACATTGGCAATGGTGGACTTATAATTTTTTTTCAGTCAACATATAAAATATAATAAAAATATAAATATGTTTGAAATGGAAAAAAGTGTAATATATGCCATATGAATAAGTGCAAGTTTTAAAAGTATGAAATAAAAATTATGAGCTAAAATGATTAAATTTTTTCAAAAATAATTAAAAAAGAAATAAGAATTAGTGGTTACAATTACCAAAAAAATGAAATAAGGATTGAAAACATATATAAACTAGAGTGGGAAGAAATTTTTAAATTGCAATTTAACTTTTTATAATTTGTTTAAAACTTTACTTTCTATTTTAATATATATATTTATCAAATATACTAAATAACATATCGATTTATTGGTAATTACAAATAATGAAGTATTTCTTAAACTCGATTTAGGAAAATAAGTTTTATAATTATTAAAATGTCATACTTTTTTAAAGTTTCAAGAGGAATGGAAAATGTTTCGAGATACGGTATGCAAGTTTGAGAATATTCTCTTCTTTAGATTTAGTTCTATTAACTTTTCTTTTTCCCTAAAGCCTCACCATAAAACAAAAATTTATATTTGATGTATTATTTCTTTTTTCTTTTAGGAATTATGAGGAGAACTCTCCTCTTGGGTTTTGCTTATTTGATGCTTTCAGATTTTCTATTTAAAAAATAATTTGTAATTTTGTATTGCTATAATTTGATCTTTTAACTACTCAAAATTCCGTGTTTCTTGTGCGAGTGTTATATATTTTTTAAATAAATATTATCAATAAATTATGTTATTATTTTTAAAAGTTTTTGATTTGTGAATAAAAATAATTGGAAACATTCTAAATAAAGTTTTGATTAATAATAATATTTAATTTTTATTTATTTGAATATTCAAACATCAAATTATGTTTTTTTTAACACCATTTATAGGTCCAATGGGATTATGCAAACAGCCTGTTGGGTTTAACTAGCCTTTAAAATCAAAACCAACTCAAAGTGAAGTACAGGTTAGAATCGAGCCAGTTGGTCGGTCTTTATTGAATTTTTTGATCGGTTTAGTTTTAAGCCTATCTTTTAGGCTTCACGAAATTGAAGTGAATCAAAGAAAACTTGGTTAACACGAGAACCAAATTTTTCATTATGAGAAAACTAACCGAACTGAAGTGGGTCCAATTCAGTCAGTTTATTGAAAACCGGGTTTGCTCAGCCCTGAGTCCAATTTCGTCATAATGTCAGATTGGCTTGAATTTTTTTTTTTTTTTTTGAGAAATTATTTTGGTAATTAGTGATTGGAAAATATGAAGGGCACTTTATGTCTTTTTTTGCGCCATTGTTTGTCTCTCTGTGGGTGAGTTGCCGCTGATAATTTAACAGACTGTAAGATTTTGCGTCACAACCATGGCACTTTCATGTGACCCACACGGCATTTTGGCCTATTTGGTCAAAAAGAAAGTTTCATGCAATCATTGACTTATTTACCCGCCAAAAATTATACTCATTTCTAAAATTATTGAAACTTGTTCCTTTTTTTTATTATTATTGAGTAATATAAATCACATAAAAGAGGGTTTTTTTTTTTGTATAAGAGTACGAGGGATTCCAACGAGATCTATTATCAAATCGTTTCTAATGATCTGGATAGTGGTTTTTGGCCTAGAGCTTATTAGCGTTGCCATGGGTATAATTCCCTTCTTTTCATTGAAAAAAAATAAAAATATTTTATAGAAAAAATTATTTATAAATATTATAATTTTAATTGTGAAAATATTATTTTTTAAAAAAATAGAAAACAGTTAAAAACATATCTTTATTATAAAGGCAAATTTTGAAAAATGAATTTTAAAAAATTGAAAATTTTTTTTCTAATTTTTGAAAAAGAAATTAATGCAAAATTTTATTTTTTAACTTTTTAAAAATCTTCTAATTCGCTAACACAACCTTGATATTTGTTTTTACGGCGTCTATTTCACGATTTACTAAGAAAAATAATAGTCCAGAAAAAGAGGAAAAATGAAATGGAAATCAATCTTGTCTCTCTTAAATGAGATGCGACCATGTGAAATCACAAATCGAGAGTTAAGTAAGAAAAGACGTTAGTCTTCCTTCTTTGATTTCTTTTTCCTTTTTATACATGGCTTCTTTAAATTTTTTCTAATTTAATTTTTACACCGAAAAGACTTAAATTCGAAATTTTTAATTTTTTTATATATTTTATAAAATATGAAAAGACCAATAAATCATTAGCTTCCTTCTCTAAATTTTGAAGAATGATTATTCACTTATTAATATATTTAATATTACTAATTATTTTTACTTGTGAAGCACATTAGCTATATTCATTATATATTTATTTTTTTATTATATAATATTAAAATTATCTATTTATTGTAAAGAGATCTAAGTATCTTACTAATTGATTAAGTAATGAAAAAAATTATTATTAAAAATATATCTCTCCATAACTTAACATATAATAAAAAATAAATTACATTAAAAAATATCAATTTAAAATTAGCTCATTCTTTAATTGAAAATGATATGATTTTTATGTTGAAGGACAAAAAAAGAGACTAAATTCAAATTTTTTTTATCAACCTTATTGATTGAGAGACGAAAATATCCGAAACTGTCGACAACTTGTGAGTTACGTAACCTTTATCGTGTCTTATGATGAATCTATCTTGACATTGTATCATGTTATATAATTTTTTTTAAAACATTTAGCTCTAATTAACCTTTTAAAGTGGCTCATTATTTGCATTACATATATACCCATGAATCCAGTTTGAATCGAAGTAATAAAAGAGGAAATTTGAAACCTTCATAAAAAAGAGGCGAGAAACTCATAACGAGAATGAATATATGCAATTCTTGTATTTATAGTATCAATAGTCCAACCAATTTTGTAAGATTGAATATTGATCTAATAAAATATGGTGAGTTAACAACCAATATATATGGAAAAGGAAAAGAATATAAAAATTACATTTATAAATAAAAAATTGAAAAAATATAAATATAAATAGGTTAGATATAAATAAGAAAATGTTAAAAGTTAGTTGAAGTTAATTAACATGCGGAATAATGATAAGTAATTCTAACGAGTTTTAATGTATGAAAGAATTTGTTATTAACATGTATATTTTTATCAGTTTTGTAATTTTATTTTTTCATTAAATTAATTAATATTTTAATTAAAAAGATATTATTATAAATTTTAAAATATTTAATTATCTATTTATATTTATTTAAAAATAATTATAATAGATTAATAAAATATAAATTTTAGTTGGCTATAACTACAATTATTTTAAAATTTTTGAAATTTCACTAAGATTAATATAAATAATTTCATTATTCTCCTTTTATCCTATTTTTATACATAGATAGTATGAATTGGTAGATATGGCCATAGATGCCATCATTTTGCGATGTAATATATATATATTGAAGGTCTTCAAAATGTCAACTTTGCAAGATTAAATTAAATCATTCTATTGGTAGTTACTTTATCAATAATTTCAATGGCTTTGTATATTTTTATAATTTTTTTAGGGTCAATTTCATTTGTCATCATTGAATTATAGAACAATCATTATTTTTATTTTACCAGCAATGGAGTTGCTTTTTATAATTTACTAAAATTTATGGCTTAAATAATAATTTCTACAACTTTTAGTTCAAAATTAAAATAGAAAAATGTAGTAATGTTTTTTTATTGAAATATAATTATAATTATAATAATAATATTATTATTATTATATTGAAATTAGATCAAGCTATTTTGGTTGTTTACTTATACTTCTCCTTTAATCGCAGGATTAAAATGCAAACGTATCGCTCCCTAGCTATTTAGATCCAAACCTAAGATTGAGAAGAACTCAGACAATTTTTTTAATTTTCTTATTCGCCCTTTAATTTGCTTGTTGAATCAGGTAACAAATTTTATTAAAAAAAGAGAAAAATCTAAGACATATTAAATTTTATTTTTAAAATTTACATCCATGAAATATGTAAAAATTTAATTTATTTAGATGAGTTAAAAAAAATGGCTAATAGATAGATAAAATGATGATCTCTAAACTCATAAGCTATATATTTTTTTTTCCTTTAAAACATCACATCTAACTCTACTTATTTGTATGGCTTGAGCTAACTGATCATTCAAACTAACCCTTACTTTTATTCTTAAAAATATGTAGATTCCAATTTGTTTTTTGCCCTTTCCAAATGGCAAAACATAATTACAACCAAATCTTAGAAAAATAGAAAAAGTACTTGAGAGAAAAAGAAAAAGACAAAAACCAAAAAAAAAAAAAGAAAAGAAAAGAAAAGAAAGCAAAGATGCTCAAGAAAGAAAACCAACCAAATATAGTACCCGGAATAAGCGGGTCAAATAGGATCCGCTTCTCATTAACTTCCATTATTATTAAAGCTTCGCCCTTTCTCTCTCTTTCACTCTCATTTCCCACTAGTTTCACTCTTTCCATATTCATTTCCTTTGTCTATCTCTGTGACTGTGCTTCTTCTCCAACCCAGATCCAGGTTTGTCTCTTTATACTATTTTCTTTTAGCTTTTCTTCTAGTTTTCTCTTTGTTGAAGTGGGTTCAATTGATATTTCATGTAGTAGCTGCTATGGGATTCTGTTTGGTCACTGATAAAAAAAAGGGTGGAAAAGAAAGGAACTGTGAAGTGGGGTGCTTTGTGTCTGTGGGTTTGAGGGGAAAAAGAACGAGAAACTCAGCTCAAATGACCTAAAGACTAAATGTTAAGCTGTGAGGCATTCAGACCTTTTGAAGCTTTTCCTCTAGTTTGTTGGGAACTAGACTTGGTACCTTCCTCACATAAAAAAAGAAACTGGTACCTGGTATTTGGAATTTTGGATAGTTTAGCTAGTAGAATGAATATTACTTGATTTATGAAAAGGTAAGTACGTGGGTTTAATCTGTTTCCTGTCAATCTGTCGTTTTATTTCTTTCTATTGAAGTTAAGGGCTGTGAAAGTTAGTTGGACTCTATTATATGTTTGTACTTGAGAAAATGAGAAAACCAAAAGGTATAAAACCTGAACACAATGTTGTCTGTTTTTATTGTTTAGGCTTCATTTTGTATAATTTGTTGATTTTGAGGTTAACAGAGATTAATTGGTATTTTTTGTAAAAAAAAAAAAAGATGTACCATATAAGTGTTTTATCATTTAATTTTTTAAAGCTGCAAATCAGAGTGGGATGTCTTTTCACTTTTATTTTATATTTTTGTTTACATGATCACAATGGTTTTCCCTTTTGTATTTAATTATTTGGTGCATTAGATTACCTAATCCCAGAGCATTACATTTTATTGATAACCTAACAGTTCTCTTTGATGGTTTCTTGGATTTTTTTCCTTTTGGTATTGAATACAGGAACCTTAATGGTATGCTTTTATTATTTGGGAATTGTATTTCTCTTTCTTATTATCTTTCACTTGTGATGTGGTAGATGTTTTTCCATTTTTCAGAGGAAGCTGGGTTGTCTCTAACTAGATGGAAAAGTGTGACTAGTAGCATTGATGTCTTTTAGTTGGGAAATAAATAAGGTGATACATCCCCTAAATTATTGAAATATCACTTTTGATAATTTGAGGTCTCCAAAAGTTTGAGTTGAAGATGGAAGAGATACAGTCTCAATCAGATAACTATAGGTCTTCGTCATCTTCAGCAAGTAGTCCTGCAAGCAGAGTGCCTTCAAGTAACTTTTTCTACTTGCGGAAGCCTGGTTCGCTTAGACAACCAATCTCATTTGAGGATTCACCAGAGTGGGAGGATACGGATATTGATGTTAGAGTGGAGGAAGGAGGTGACTCAATCAATGTTGTTGCTACACCAGCGTCTCCATCTCTGTCAAAGCTCAACAGCGGATCATTGCCATCCCCACCATTACCAGAGCATGCAGTTGTTGCTAGAAAGATTGCCGGAGCTTCTATTGTATGGAAAGACTTGACTGTTACAATCAAGGGTAAAAGGAAGTACTCAGATAAAGTTGTCAAGAGCTCAACAGGTTATGCACTACCAGGGACGATGACGGTAATCATGGGTCCTGCAAAGTCTGGGAAATCCACATTGCTAAGGGCTATTGCAGGTTTATTAGCATGCTATTCTTTTTTATCAGTAATTTAACAGTTGAAGAAATTATTATCCATATCTTTTGCATGTTTAGAATTCAGCAGGCATGTCTCTGTATTTCAGGAAGATTGCATCATTCAGCCAGAATGTATGGTGAAGTATTTGTCAATGGTGCCAAATCACACTTGCCTTATGGCTCATATGTAAGTTGTCTTTAAAGGCATCTTTTTTTTATCTTTTTCAACAGCAATTTAATATATATTTTCTTGAACTGTATTTCCTACAATGCTATATTCTTGATTTCACTCTGAGGATATATTTTGTCTTGGTTTGTAGGCAAGAAAGATCCTAGCTTGCTTTAGATTTAAAAATAATTGATGTTCATGTCGTACTACTTCATTTTTCTGATGGAGTTTATTTCTTCAATACTGGAGGCTGGTTAATTTATTATAAGGATTTGCATTGTCAAGTCCAGGTCATTGCACATAGATTGCATTGACTAAATAGTCCTTTAGTAGCAAAATGCAGAACAGCTGTGGAGGTCCTTGAATATAGAATATTATTCCTGTTTCAATTCTCAAATCAAAATTTGGTAAGGTCTTTGATTGGTAATCAGTTGCTTAAATCTTTGGTATCCCATCGTTTTGACGTCCCTTCTAATATCATTTTTATAAAATCAATATATGGGCAATTTATCTTCTGATGGTCTTTTCCAGTTATTTGAGTATTTTGATTGTAATGAATATTATGGGTTAGAATTCTATGGACTTTGTACCCTTGAACTAAGCATGAAAGGTTAGATCACATTTCTCTCATAACTTGAGCAGAATTTTTTCACATTATCAGGTTTTGATAGTAATCATAGCTATCTAATGTCTTTCTTGGAAATTAATATCTGTTACAAGAGAAAGTTGTTTTCAGATGGAAAATAATAGTTGCAAGTGCAGTGGTGGAACTACAGAAGTTTTTATTTTGTTTTGCAATGAATTAGCAGTTAATGGATTTTGGAAAGCCTTCATTTTGTAGGGTTTTGTTGAAAGGGAAACTAGTCTGATTGGATCTCTTACTGTCCGAGAATACTTGTACTACTCTGCACTCCTTCAACTTCCTGGTTTCTTCTGCCAGAAAAAGAGTGTGGTAGAGGATGCTATCCATGCCATGTCCTTGAGTGATTATGCGAACAAATTGATTGGAGGCCACTGTTATATGAAAGGCCTTCCTAATGGTGAGAGAAGACGTGTTAGCATTGCCAGGGAGCTTGTGATGAGGCCCCATATCTTATTTATAGATGAGCCCCTTTATCATCTTGATAGGTTATCATTCTTTTCTTCTTTGACCTCATTTTATATGGATCCACTGGTGTCAATTTTCATCATCCGTTATTCTTATATTTATGGTAACTTGTCTGGCCATAATCCTTTGCATGCTCATGGTGATATGCACCTTTGTACTAGGCAATGTTTTAACCTTTGGGCTTTTCTCTGATCAGTGTTTCTGCTCTTCTGATGATGGTTACACTAAAGAAACTTGCCAGCACTGGTTGCACTCTTATCTTTACCATTTACCAGAGCAGCACAGAAGTATTTGGCCTCTTTGATCGGATCTGTCTGCTATCAAATGGAAATACACTATTTTTTGGAGAAACTTTGGCGTGCTTGCAGGTAGGATACTGAAAATCTGATCTCATTATTTCTTCCAGCTTTGGATAAAGGAACTTATTTTGAAATTAGTGATGGCCATCTCACATGGGCCACTTTATGCATTTAGCGGCTATTGAGAATTTAATGAAGTAAAATGGGTTTCTATTTTGTTCTACATTTGGTTGGTGAAAATAAAAGAATTTTGAATTCAGAATCATTTTATAATGTAAGACAACTGATAATTTGGTATTTTCTTCTATTTGTAACTGCGAGAGCATTGTGGGTGGATGCTAACTGAAAGATCTTATTTTGATGAAGCACTTCTCAAATGCTGGATTTCCTTGCCCTATTATGCAAAGTCCATCCGATCACTTCTTACGTGCAATAAACACGGATTTTGACAGGATAATTGCAATGTGCAAAAACTGGCAGGTACTTCTTTATCATTGCAAATGTACTCGTGCTTGACTGGCACAAGATGCCCTTAAAAACAGAAAAAAGGTAATAGTGAGACGAGATGTTTTTTGTTGTTGGATATATCAAAATTGTAATTGGTTAATTTTTCAGTCTTAGGGAAAATGAAATATGCTAAATCTTATATTATTTTGTGTATCTATATGGCACAATGATGCCCTCTCCTGTTAATTGAAGTAGAGTTTTGACTTTTAAATGTAATACTCATCAAAACATGGTAACAGGATGACCATGGAGATTTCTCTTCGGTAAATATGGATACTGCTGTTGCTATACGCACCTTAGAAGCAACATATAAATCGTCAGCAGATGCTGCTGCAGTTGAAACAATGATATTGAGACTCACAGAAAAGGTATGAGTGTAAAATTTGTGAACTCTTCTGATTAGACATTTTGTATTTGGCCTATAGATGCAGGCTTTTCTTTTGCACACATTATTTTTAGTTCATTCATTCATTGATTGTCGGCAGAATAGGTAATCTTTGCACTCTTGAAGCATGTTACTGTGATGGTCACACTCATCATGTTTAGTATAGGGTAGCTAGATCAAAATTGTCAGGACTAATCTATAATATTGTTTCGATGATTTTGGGTTTCAAGTGGTACAGAGAGCTGGTTTAGGGTGGGCTGTGGGTCTATATTGTGACTATCAAAAGAGAGGAAAAGAGCCTGGTCTATAATTTTGCTTTGAAATGTATGGCTATCATGAAGGATTAGCCATGTTTAATGCGTCTGTGTGTATGCTTGCACATGTGTGTTAGTTCTTGTGTGTTTGTGGTTTCAAAAAGAGATGGAAGTAATAACTTTTCTCTGAAGGAAATTTTTTGAAATCTAATAAATGTCATCAACGGTTATAATGCCTGCTTCCATAAAATGTAAACTGAAGTGCGAACATTGGTACATGCATGGCTCCATCAAGGACTGGCTTGTATGAGTCTTCAATAACTTTCTTGTCGTCTGTGTTTACTTCTGCAGGAGGGTCCACATCTTAAAAGTAAGGGCAAAGCTAGCAGCGCTACTAGGATTGCAGTTTTGACTTGGAGATCATTATTAATTATGTCAAGGGAATGGAAATACTACTGGCTTCGTCTAATTCTTTGTATGCTTCTCACACTGTGCATTGGCACAGTATTTTCTGGTCTGGGACACTCGTTGTCTTCTGTTGTGGTGAGTTGCTTAAAGATAAAACTTTGAATAGTGTATTCGATTTTCCCTCCATAAATACTGAAAGGAAATAGTACGAAAAAAATAAAAAATTTGAATCCTAGTTAACCATGGGATGATGTCAAAGTTTGCAGAACATATTTGAGAGAGAGGTCTACCTTAAGCCTGGCCTTGCACATATCTGAGTCATTATTCTAGCAGTCACTATGTATGCAATTCTTCTAGCAATCTTACCTTGTAAAGACGGTTGCTTTTCTAAGAAAATGTCCCTCTCGATATTCGGCAAGTTGCTGTTACCACATCTGTAACTGCTCATACATCCAAGGATCCATACAAGACTTCTAGGAATATCTGCTTGTTTAAAACCTTTGATTGATGTGAGATGCATCTTCTCAAAGTTCTGGCAGAAGTTTCTTGTACTTTTTTTCTTTCAATATTTATTTATTACTGTAAATATTTGGGTAGCTTGATATCGGTTTCTGGTTCTGTTCTGCTTCTTGAATGAGATCATAGATAATGCATCAACAATTTCTCTTACACTGACAAGGCTCATGAGTTGGTTTCTGATATTTTCGCCCTCATATTTCAGACAAGGGTTGCTGCAATATTTGTATTTGTATCATTTACTTCACTTCTAAGCATTGCGGGAGTACCTTCACTTCTGAAGGAAATCAAGGTATTATGTCGCTTTATCTGTTCAATTTAACTTGAAGGATTTTGTCAACCTATGGTTATGTATAAGTAAACAGATGTCATACTCGAGAATATAATTTCTGTTCCTTAACTATCATTGTCTCGAGTTCCATTGGTGATGTGGTTGCTGATGCTTGAAATGAGAAATATGAAATTCTTGCGTCAAAGTAAATAACATTATAGATATGGTTTAATAGCTAGTGATAGTGATGATAAGAAAAATCGGTGGGGCTGGTACTTGTGTTTTTTGAACTGTATCTCACTCATATTGAACATTCTGTTTTCCTATTTTCTCCAATTTGTTGTGTTTTCGTCTGTAAATCTATTGGGATTTGCACCATATGCTTAATACTTGCTCTTGCTGGTGTTGAATTCTCATTTTGAAATATTGGCTTAAGATTCTCCAAAAGGACTTATTAAATTTAATTCAGCTATTTATTTCTGGCAGAATACAAGTGAATATAATTTGGTTATTTGATGATTAAGATTTATGTATGGCAGATGACATGCTTGAAACATACCGAAAGCCTGTGTTTTCTGTATTTTTTCATTGCCTGAGGTTTATCTTTTTTATGGTTCATTTGATCAATCTGGTTCTCTAATTTGCAGATATATGCCTGTGAAGAACCAAATAAGCATTCTGGGGCATTAGTGTTTTTACTTGGGCAGCTTCTCTCCAGCATCCCATTCCTGTTTCTCATCTCCATCTCATCAAGTCTTGTCTTCTATTTCCTGATAGGGTTGCGAGATGAATTCAGCTTATTAATGTACTTTGTTTTGAATTTCTTCATATGTCTCTTGGCAAATGAAGGACTAATGCTGCTTATCACTTCCCTTTGGCAATATCTTTTCTGGAGTGTCTTGACATTGGTATCAGTACATGTGAGTTCCATTATGGTTATCCATGTTTTTAAGGTTATAATTACCAGAGAGTTTAGATTTTGCATAGAATGACATAACTTAGGGAAATAATTTGCTTTACCTGCACAAACACACACACACACACACACACACACACACACATTTGCGCACACTCTCATGCATGCGTGTTATAAATGTAAATCAACGTTGGGGCTCTCTCTCTCTCTCTCTCTCTTGTGAGGGGGAGTTCCTAGGGAATTAGCAGTTCTAAAGAATGAGAGCAAAGCTGAGTTCCAATTATTAAAATTTATAGTCTTAAAATGTGGACTCAAATGATGTTACTTAATAGTGTTGATAGATAATTCTTGGGGTTATCCACTGTTGGATGTACATATAGTAACAAAATAAGAATACATTGATGTGGTCAACTTTCACCAATCTATGATTGCTTGTATATTTAGATTTAGCACAATTTATGACTTGGGATCTTTAAATCTCATTGTGATTACATGTGGCATTTCAGGTGTTAATGATGCTTTCAGCAGGTTATTTTAGAATTCGAAATGCTTTGCCAGGACCCGTGTGGACATATCCAGTATCCTATATTGCTTTCCACACTTACTCTATTCAGGTAAGTGGGTTTGTAATTTCACTTTTTCTAACTGTTCCTTGTGGCATACTGTGTCACTGAATTTACTCCCTGTTACAAAGCAATATTTTAATTGGCCAATTTTTGACCACTTTGAATCTGACTATCCAGTTGCTAGAGATAGGCAATATTGAAAATATTTTTTTTCCACTGGTATATTTTCAAATGTTGCAATTGTTGGCTAATTTTAAAGTAAATTTTACATGAAAATCTTTAGACTTTTCATCTGTTTTCACAATATAGGGGCTTTTGGAGAATGAGTACCTAGGAACTTCATTCGCAGTTGGAGAAGTAAGGACCATTTCTGGCTTTCAAGCCCTTCGAAGTGCATATGATATCTCTTCTGACAGTAACTCTAAATGGGAGAATCTGTTGGTATTATTTCTCATGGCAATTGGGTATCGCTTTCTAGTGTTTATTGTACTGCATTTTCGTGTAGGAAAAAATGAATCTGTACTTAAGTTTTGCCGTTGTAATCGGGATACGGTCAATCCAAGATGAATGGAAGGTGGACTATTGGTCTTGTTTCTACTCAAGTTCAATGTTTCCCTTTTACTCAAATTCATTGCTTGTTCCATTTATTAGAAACTAAACGACGAAAGTTAGAAATGCATTCCATGTTCTAATGGACGCATTATTATAGTTTAGTGATCGAATATTTATCTTGTTACATATAGAAGTTAGAGAGGAGTGCCCTTCTTGATGTGATTGAAAAAGGGCGGGGAAAATGCTGTTAAGGACACTATAAAGTTATTTTCATTGAATATATTATATAGGTACTTTCTCTTTGAAATTTTACTGCAGGCATTCATAGTTACAGCTGGAGCAATAATTTATGGCAACTGAGCTCATTAGGTTAGCCATTAGTGCATCACTTGTAATAATAACAGTTTCGTATCTATCTGTCTTGTAAGAAGCCTGGCTTTTGTGTCTGCTCCTTTTGTTGTCAGCTATGAAGCTCAATTACTTCAATCTTACTATCTTAGTTTTGTGTGCCTTCAGGCACATGTTCGCCTGAAATAACTGGCAGAATAAATGGTAAGGCACATGTCTCGCCTGCTAGGCTTGGATTTGGTTTTTTTTTTTTTTTCGGGCTCATACTGGATGCAGCACAAGTCTATTGGTCGAAAATCTGCTGCTTGCAATGGCAATACCAACTGAACCCTAACAAACATTTCATATGTATTTTTCTTTTTATAGGTCCTGTTGAATAATAGCTTTTTTCACTAATGTCAAACCATTCTCTCTTGATGATATAGTGTTCATGCTAGTGTTTGGAGTTGGGAGTCTGGGAGAGAGTAGATTATAAAACGTTATTTCAACGTTTGATCTGACTGTTGTTAAGACAATTTACAGCTACTAAAACATAATATACCTTATGAATTTGTAATTCAAGGAGGAAAAAAAATGTCAAAATTGACTTCCTACAAACTTTTAACTTGGATTCAACTTTCCCCATAAACTTGTAATTTTAGCTCTATTTGCATGCTAGTTCCCACTTAAACAGTGCAAAAATTCCTCTTATATTAGCTTTTGACCCATATAAATTGTAAGTTCAAGGAATAAATTGAATCAAAAGGATGATTTTGGGTTTCTTTTTTCTTGAATCACGTAAATTCTGCTTTCCATTATAATTGTCAAGAACTACTCAGGTGAATTATGCAATGAGTGTATTGGGAATAAATATTATATATCTATGAAAATTTTGCAAATTGCAACCGAAGAAGATTGTTGAAAGCAAGACTTAACTCTCATCCCCGATACTTGCAAAAGCATTAAAATGGATTAAAAGCAAGAAAACATTCAAATGGCATTTTCGTTCAAATCTACACTACAAAAGGATGTACACGGTAAGCTTTTGTGCAATTAAGCATGGCCATTGCACATGGAATTTTTGGCTTTTGCCATCTTTTCAATCTTGGTCTCTAAATCCTTGATGAATTGAACCATATTTGTCTCTGATGATCCAGTAGGCGACACTGCATTTTCCAATGTTTTCTTCACCTCTTTGATTCTACTCCTAAATTCATCCTTTGATTCTCCACACATCAAACGGTTAATATTTTCTGAAACTTCATCCTTTGTAATCACCTTCTTGCTACTCAAATTAATTCCAATTTTCCAATCATCAACCACAAATTTCCTATTTGTGAATTGATCAGTGTATAAAGGGAAACACAATAATGGTACTTCACACCATATGCTTTCTAACGTGGAATTCCACCCACAATGCGTTAAGAACCCTCCGATCGCGGGATGTCTCAACACTTCTTTTTGACTGCACCAAGGTATGATCATCCCACGGTCAGCAACCTCTTCATAGTATCCAACGGGCAATGGATTAGCATCATTAGAGCTTACAATATCCGGGCGAAGTATCCAAACAAAACTCACTTTACTGAGGGCAAGTCCTGCTGCTATCTCTAACAAATCTCTTTTTTTAACATGGGCATAGCTACCAAATGAGACATACAAGACCGACCCATTTGGCCTTTTATCTAGCCATTGGGTGCAATCGGACTCGGACCAGAGGCTAGTGGCCACAATTGTTTTGCAGAAGTCATTTGAGAAAATGGGTCCAATGGCATAATATGGAATTTTGGATTTTAGAGCTGAAATAGTCTCAGGTTCAAGTTCTTCCACTGTATTACATAAAACAAAATCTGCATTTTTAGTGTCTTCAAAGCAATTAAATATGATTTGATGACAAACCGATGTTGGATCTTTTTCTTGCAGATATGACATTGTATCCTCCAGTTGAATTGCTTTCACCCCAGGTATGTAATTTATATTATCTTCCCGCCCATCTAGAACAAGTCCTGAAACAAAATTAGTTTTATATCCAAAAGAGAACGTAGAAGTGCTTGTTATAATGAGAATCTTACCTTTACAATCAAAATGACCATTTATCCTTAAAAGATCCAAATGGTAATACAAAGTAAACACCAGAGCAGCCTCTGTCCAAAATGAAACATACAGTAATCCAAATTTCTTGGCAACTTTTGAAGGCCATACAAAAAATGTATCAGCGATTAAAAAATGGACATCTTCTCCAGAGGCAACAATCTGACCCACAATCTCCTCTACATGGGCTGAAAATACATGCAGTAGGGCTGCCATGAATTGGTCATGGTTCAACGACCGGTCGAACCCAATAGGAAGACCATCGGACACGGTGGAGTATCGAATATCAAGACCTGATCCGCGAACCTTGGCGAACAAGTCCGGTCCGGCCGTGGAACCAGCCTTGGTGGTTTGTTGGTGGATATATTGGGTGTTGATAAAGGTGATGGTAAAACCCTGAGAGGCAAGCTTGATTGCAAGATGGACAGAAGGGATAACATGGCCTTGTAGAGGGTAGGGAATGAAGATCGCATGAGGCCTTCTAGTTTTGTCTGCCATTTTTATCAGGGTTTTGTTGCAGGAAACTAAACTACGGTTTTGTTCCGAAGAGAACAAGGTGTTTCTTGAATGTTGCGTATCTTTCTCGGGTGAAGCTCAATTGAGCCAGATATACAGCTAGTGTAGAAATGACTGATATTCCCATATTTACGGAATTTTGAATTGGTGCATGGTCACGTTTTGCTTGTGAACTCTATAGTTAGTAAATTGACCCAGCTTGGCAATCAAAAGTAATGCAAAAGGAATATTAAACGTAACAGACAAATTAAGTGGATAAACACTGAACCCAAGAGTCAAAAGAAAGAATGATTATGTGCGGCCTTTGAAGACCTGCCTGAGCCAAGATGGTTACAAAGAAACAATAATATTGTTTGATTGATCCTGACATAATTAAGGTTCTTCTTTGGGTTGCTCTATGCACATTCATAGTGTATACATCCAAATGGTGACTTAAACTTATTATCACATTGATCCTCGTGTTTCTGCTATGTTTTTGACATGTGTTGATGACATTATAAGCTTGCTCATGTGAGGTATGAGATTATTTATGGGAGTGTTTGAATTCCTCACCAACACTACGTATTTCCTGATATAGTTGTCCATATTTATTTATTTATTTTTGTTTAAATATTAGCTACGCAATACTTTTTAAAATTTACAATGCATATCATTAAACTAAGAATAAATTGAGTTTAATAATTTACATTTATTTCCTTTTATTGCTTTGGGTAAGGCCATCATTTACAAGACTTTAAAGATGTCATTTGGATGGCTCATTCATTCGGTTGAGAAAGCAATAGATTATACCATAATTTATATAATTAATAGATTCAATTACAGTCCTAATTCTATTTTTTTTCAGAGAAGAGAGGTAAATTCCACCTTAAGAGTCCATTTAAAATAAATAAATTTCAGAAAATTTTGTGAAATTCATTTGAAAATCTAAAATATTATGTTTGGAATGAAAAAAAATACATATTTGAATTTTACAAATTAAATCGTATAAAATTGGGTATGTCTAATTAAATTTTATTAAAATTGATGAAATTTATAAATAAATTCTATAAAATTGGCCATTGAAATGTTTATCGATAAAATTATCCTCTACAATAAACTTGTCACGACCCAAAACCGTGGGCCGGACCGGCACTAGGACCTAGGTAAGCTTAAGGCACCCGAGGCCCGTAGTAAGCCTAAACTATCCCATTTCATCTCTATTATCATTTGACTATCGGAATAGTAAGCCCATATTATGACATTTTTTTTTATAAGACAATCAGAGTTTTTAATTATAACCCAGCATTAGTAATGCATACTATTTGCAGCTCGGGCCCACATCCATATAATAAAAATATTTTCTCATACAAGTAT
>CANUEX010007399.1:0-49593 GCA_948099535.1 Jatropha multifida
CATAATTAACTACTCAAATAATAAAATCATTCAACCAATTATTCAAAAATTAACCAACTAATTAATCACAATTTAAATCGAATAAATTCTAAAAATAGTAAATTATACCCAATAATCGTCAAATTTCCAAAAATCCTTGAATTGAAGGTTGAAGGAGGAGGAAACGGTCGCCGGAAGCAAGCTGGGCTTGCTGCCAAAGTCGCGTGGAGGAGCTGGTGGTGGCTCAAGGCGGCGCGACGCGAAGAAGCTACTGAATCGCGAGCTGCAGTGGCTGGAGTTGGGTTGCTCTGCTGCTGCAGGTGTGGCACAGAACAGGGGAGGCAGAGGAGGCTGCTGGAGCGGCTGGGCAACCCGCAGAAGGAGGAGGAAGAGCTCGTGGCGGCCTGTGGTGGTCCAGTTGCACTGCAGAGAGGGAGACAGAGGCGGAGCGGCGAGGTGAGCTCCTGCTGTTGCTGTTGCTCTGCTCTGCTGAAGGAAGTGGCTGCTGCTGGAGGAAGAGCAGCTGCTGTGGCGGAGGAGGTGGCGCGACGTTGCTGCTGCTGCGGAGGAGATGGCGCGACGTTGCTGCTGCTGCGGAGGAGGAGGCGCGACACTGTTTCTGCTGCTGCGGAGGGAAACAACGCAGCAGAGAGGAAGAAGAAAGGAGAAAGAAAGAAAGAAAGAAAGAGAAGAGAAGGAAGAAGAAGAAGGAAGAAGAAGGAGGAGGAGAAGGAAGAGGTGGCGGTGGCTATGGTGGAAGCACAAGGAGAGGCTGGTGGTGGTGCGGTGGAGGCAGTGAGAGGAGGAGCAGGTTGTGTCGCGCAGCAAGGAAGAAGATGAAGGTTTAAATAAAATAAAATAATAATAATTAAAAATAATATTAAAATATTATAAAGTTTTTAATTATTAAATAAAAACAAACCGTCCAAGGTAAGTTGCCGGGGAGAAAAGAATAGTGACGCACAGTGTTTTTCGAAAATATCTGATTTGGGTCTAATTTAAATTAATTCGGTCCAATTAAAGAAATATTGGTCCGATTTTAATCGATTAATGGTTATTCAATAAATTTTCGGGTGAACCAAAATGATTTTCGATCCCTATAATATTATGTGGCGTAATATTATTGGCTAATAATTTACAATTTAAATTTAAATGGGAATGTTTTGAAATAAAAATTTCAGGGTATTATAATTTGTTATTTATTTTTTATTATTTTTTACTTATAATATACTTAAAATATAATAATATTTTAAATTGATGAAATAATTTAAATTAGGTTTAAAATTGAAATTTAAAATAAAAAAATCTAACATTTACTCTTTTTAATTTTTTTATAATTCTTGAAATTCTTATAAGAGATAAAATATAATTATTAATTTATGTTCCTATTAATTAAATCAATTAACAATAGATATAGATATAATTTATATTTACTAATTTAATAGATCAGACCTACAGTGTAGTTTTATCTCAACATAATCAATCCATTAGTTTTTATTTTGTGCAAATAATAATATCTAATATTTTGAATAATTTTTCTTTGGTTGTAGATTATTCTAGTTTAAAATAAAATATTTGATTCCAAACAATTACTTCCTATAAGAAATATAAAAAAATAATTATTCCATTAATTTGCAAATAGAGGGAGTTAAAACATAAAATTAGTACATAATTAATAATGTATACAACACTAAATGTAGAGATTATGATATCAATTCATACAATAAAATTATATTTACTACAAGAAAAAAAACATGATTGTAAATTCAATAATTTTAAATTAACAAAAACTTGATGTAATAATTCTTAATAGTCAAAGTAATAGATTTTTAACAGTTGAAAGTAATTAAAATTGAACATATATATAGTAATATGATAGGACAAATTCCTAATTATAATAGAATTACATTATAATTTTAATATAATAAAAATAATAAATATATATCATTATTAGAATGAGCCTAAATATGATAATAAAAGATTTTATGATCCCCGCATAAAAAAAGTGATATTATAATATTATCATATTGCATTCTTTTTATATAAAATAAAATTGACAATTTTGAACTATATATAATAGATTTAATATATATGTATTTTTAATCATATCAACAACTATAATTATAATTTTTAATTTAATTTTATCTTTTAGGTATTTGATAATTTTTTATTTAGAATTAAATTAAAATTTCTAATATAAATTTAGATTCAAGTAGAAAATTAACATAACCAATCAAAATTAAATTACATATATTTTTCAACCAATAAAATTAAAGTACTCAGTGATATTTTTATCAATTCATAAACTTAATATTGACATTTTGGAAACAATGTTTCCTAATTAGGGTGTGACTAAATTAGTATTAATGATATGGTTAATCAATCAATAAAATACAAATAAAATTTGTAATTTCTATACAAGCAAAAAATGTATGATTTATGCATATTAAGGTATAGTTTAGTGATAAATGCATATACAACTTGGCAATAAATTCAAATTCGAATCGTATTTTTCCTACACTCAAAAACAAATGATTTATTATATTATAATTGAATATTGAAATTCTTATGATTTTATCGAAATACTTGAAAATAAAAAATAAAATATATTAACAGTACAAATATTAATCTTACAATTCAAATAAAATTTAAACTTTTATCAATAAAATATAAAATAAAAAGGAGGAAGAAAAGAGAAAAAAAAAAGAAGAAGCATACTAAAGCATGCGGCGCGGAAGAAATATATAGTGAATTTTAGATTTTGCAAAACAAGTTATCAATTTTTATTATAAATTATCCGTTTGTAATCCTTTTGTCAATTGTTAGTAACAAAATAACAATGAAACAGAATTTGTTAATCAGTAAAAATTAATTTAGGTTATAATGTTATAAACGGAAAAATTATGTTGTTAATTCGTAAGTAGAACCCTTTACCTAATTTATAATTTAGAAACGGAAAAAATTTCATTGTTAATTCCTAAGCAGAAACATTTATTAAATTTATAACGAAATTATAAATTTTAAATACAAACAAAAAGAATAAAAGATTACTAAACTATAAAAATTATAAATAAAAAATATTCTATTAATTTATAAAAAAAAGAGAGTTAATATTTACCACAGCAAGAAAATATGATCGCAAATTTAATAATTTTAAACTAGCAAAATTTGAAATAATAATTCTTGATGGTAAAAAAAATAAATTTTTGATAGCAAAAAACAATTAAAACTTGATAGTTAAAAGCAATTAAAACTAAATATATATACAGTAGTATGGTAGAACAAATTTCTAATTAATATTAATATAATAAAAATAATAAATTAAAATCATAATTAGAATAAGCTTTCTAAAAGAATTTAGATTCAAATAAAAATAAAAATATCAATAAAATTAAAAGTTCATAAAAAGCGTTTTAGAAATCCAATGTTCTTTATTCGTACTTTTATATATATTATAGATTATTTTTTCTTAAATTTATTATAATCCATATCGTTTCAGACCTTATATTACAAGTAATTTTCATAATATATAGTTCAATAGCTTTCCTAATACAACCTTTTCATTTTTTTTAGTAAAACAATAATGACAAGTTTGCCATAAATAAATTAAACGAGGTCAAAGAATGCTAAATAGTCCAAATCTTGATGATGACAGGGAGACTTGGAGGCTTGTCTCTGTATTATCATTTTTCTGAAACATGCTCATTAAAATATTGATTAGTATATATTAAGTCTGAGCTGGTATGTATTCCCATCCCCATTTTATATTTGCATTACTGATAAAAGTAAGCAATGAATTCTGATTCCATGTCTGCATGTGTTTATGGAAACAAAATTTCAACTAATGTTTTATTGTATTTTACAAATAAATTTTTTTTCTGTAATTGATTAATTCATAGAACGATATTCACCTTTTATGTTTAAAAAATATTTGAAGATAAATTTATGAAATCGACGGCAGTTAATATAACAATTATTAATTATGATTTTCAATTTTAACTAGTCCTACATCTCGTGCTTTCTGGAAAATTTGCAATTTCTTATTATTTTTTAGAATGCAAATAACATTGTATAAATATATTATTTCTCTTCTCATTCGTTGCATTTCAAAGTCTTACTTTTAACTCAGAATGTGTTCCGTAACAGGGTTTAGAGCTGTGTTTAATATTTTGACTGGATTAAAATGCTGTTTTAATCAATTATCGCGTTCGATGTTAACGTTTAAATTGCCGAACAGTGCCTCAAAAGGAAAAGAAGAAGAAGATTGTTCGGGTTTGGACAAATGCGGCTTAAAGATGAACCGTGCAAGTTTATTATTGAAGAGTCATGATCTAATTCCAGGTACCTTAATAATTAGATTTCCGTAGAGGATAAGTTGCTTCCGTGTGGAAAGGATTCGAAAATCTGGGAAAAAAAGAGTTTTGATCATGATACCTCAATCTTGCTCAAATAGGGAGAATCTAAAGAAGTTGTAGGATAGAGCTCAAACTGAAGAAAATATTAATGACCAAAGGACTATTCGATGTTTCAAACACTGTAGAAAAAAGATCATTACTTTAGAGGAAGTGAGGTTTATTTTAAAGCAGATGCATCCCTCTAAAGCTCTTATTTCGATCATATGTCTTTTCTTTTTTTTTTTTTTTTATCTCCAATCCCTAAGTTTGTTTTATAAGTATAACGTCTCTAATAATAATAATAATTATTATTATTATTGTAAAAGTTTCGATTGGTCCCAGTTTCGAGTCATCGAAACTTTGAACGAGTAGCTCATGAAATGACAAATATAATTAGAAGGTCAGTTTGAGAAACAAGTATTTAGCATGGTGTTTTTCATAAAGGTGGTAAGATTAGTACATATAGATCAAAGACTTGACATGTGTGAAACTTTGAATCTAAGTTTGATAATTTGATCAAGAAACAAGAAAATGCATACACATACGTCTAAGACTTAGACTGATGACTACTGACTATTGACTCAGCCTTCCGATAGACATATATATACTCTTCTGGGCTTTTGATGCTCTTTTTCAATGCCAAAATCATTTTGTATTATACATACAAATGGCAAATTCACTAAACTACAAATTCAAAATGAATTGTCTTTATATTTTCATATTTGTTCATAATATAATAATAAAATTGGGCTTTGTAAATAAAATGAATTCATTTATAATAAGAAAAGCTTTAAGTAAATATATACATATGAAAATCCGGTCTTGATATGTAGTAAATCATATTAAATCAACATATGAAAATCAAAATAATAATTTATAATTTTTACTTATTTCTTTTTTTGAAAAATAAAAAAAAATATTTTTTAACGTAATCGGATTGGAGTATTTAAACCGGTAATTATAATCGGGTTCGAAATGAGTTTGGATATTAAAGGTGAATTTCTATACAGATTTGAATACCTAAATTTTTAATCGGGTATTTATAATATATTTGAAGATAATTTTATTATTTTTAAATGATATTATAAAATATTATTTTATTTTTTAATGCTACTTCACGCATCGCGCGGGTCCTAACACTAGTGTATATGTATATGAAAATCCGGTCTTAATCAACCAACAATTTATAAAAATTGTTGAATTGTTTTTTCTTGCCTAGCTTTTAGCTTTTAAAAAACATTGGGAGGTGTTTTACTCTTAGTGGTCAATACACTAATTATATGAAGCAATTTGCTAAAACAATAGGTATTTAAGAAAATAAAAGCAAATAAAATTTTAATTTTGAATTTATTCTAACATAAAAATTCAGGAAATCTAATTCTGTCCAGTAATTTATATACATTTATAACAAATGGATTTTTAAATAAAAAAATATTAACACATGCTTTCCTCTCTATGATCCACGTCATTAGTTAGGTCAAGCAACTTCCTGAAATAGTATGATATTTATATTACATATTTATAATTTTTTGAAATAGTAATGTAACGTTCTACTTTAATATCAATATTTAATTTTTTTCATAAGAATTAAAAAAATAATAAAAATATATTAATTTTTCAAAAAATATACAGTAAAATGTCTAAATTGTTATTGTAAGAAACGGGAACACATTTCTCCATATATTGCTGAAATGAAATAAAACTGAATAAAGACTAATTACAAGTAGTCCAAATTGAAAATAATATTTCAAATGGTCTATGTGGACAAATAAATTTTCAAAGACTCAATAACAAAACTTGTGAAGTTCAAGGTTTCAAAGTTATGTTTTTCCATTTTATTCCTGCATTAGCAACTGCATCATGTACTATACAACAGGCCCAACAAGAAAATATGGTTCTTACTTAAATTGAAAAGGCCCAACTGCGTCATCCCACTTTCTCTGCCCAATGCCATAATCTCGAAGGCTTAGAGTCTCTGTCATAAAAAATGAGTGAAATTGTAGGAGACAACTTAACGAATGTCAGAAATAAAGTTTCAAGTTAAACAAAGCATCAGAAAGGTTCAGAAATTAACATAATATCAATTTTGATAAAAAAAAAATTAAATAATACCAAAGTAATCTTAAAAAAAGAAAGGCTTATGTTATTCAACCATAACGGTAGAATTTCAGCGATCGACTTCCAACAATAAACAAAGGCAACGATAACAAAAACGACTCAGCGATGGTGATGGGATAAATTAGTAAATGAATAATGAAAATGACATTATTTTAATATTTAAGATCAAACTGACATATTCTAAAATAAAACTTCAAAAATTGCCTTTAAAATATTCCCTCCCTTTTGAAATATAAATCATTTTAGTATGATTCACAAAATATAAGTTGTTTTGAATATTTTAAAAAATAATAAATAATTTTTCTTTTAATTTTATTCTTATTTATATTAACTACAGTAATTATCATCACAAATTACTTTCAGTTTTGAGATAAATTATTTTTTACGTCAAAATCAAAAATAATTTATGAAAATAGTCGTAACCTAAACAATGCTTGGCAAAAAAGGAAGATACACATAATGAATGCACATGGCTTAAGAATGAAATTATTATTCTTGAAAATTAGTACGAAGCAGATGTGTTTAAGATATCAAAAGATTTTGAGCCAACGTGCTATAATCTCAATCTTATATGAATTAATATGCACGTGGCTTAAAAATTTTAGACCTTGTTTGGGTCATAATCAAACATCCATGCTGATATTGTTATTCTTGGAAAATAAATAAAACAACCATATGAAATAAGGTAAACTTCAATTATTACTCACTTCTAGAAGAAAAACATAACAATAATATGTGACGATGAAGAAGGAAAGTATGATAAAAATAATAGACGGAGGGCGTAAAAACTAAGTACATGTTTCGTATTCTTATTTACGTGAGAATTTGGACGTTTTGAGTTCAAAATCTTTTGATAACAATTGTTTTCGTCAATTTGGTAAATATTATTTCGGACCTATTAAAAATTATGTGAAAGCCGCGCTTTGCGAGAGCTGTTTTTATAATGATTTACAAAAATATATTAAAAATCCATTTTCTTTATGAATTATTTTATTGTTGTACATCATATTTTTTATAAATTTTATTTAGTATAAAAATATATAATTTCTTGCAGATTGTTCTATTAAATTATCATTTATAGAAATTGTAATACTATTAATTCATATTAAATAATTATATTAATCATGTTAGTTAAAGTTTATGATCAAACAATTTAAATATGATATCTTATCATAAACAATTCTACATGGATAAATTCTTATGATTCAAAATAATTTAATATGGATAACATATAAATAAATAAATATTATTTATAATTTAATTATTTAACTGTAAAATATATTTTAATTATTCTTATTATTAGATGTTGGTTCTACAAAATATAAAAAATGACGGAAAAATTGAAGGTTTCAGGTATGAATATGTATTAATCTCAAATAAAAAATATTTTAGTTTAATTAATTAATTATATATATAAGTTGATTGAAAAATAGAAAATTTTATATAAAAGAAAGTCGTAATTACATATCTCTATATATATATTTAAAAAAAGTACATATATTTTATTGAAAAAATGAAAAAGCTTTTAAATTTTTTGAAGGCCTAAGTTTTAAAGTTTTAAATAGGTATTATCTTTATTACTTTTTTTAAACTATAATTTATGAATTTATTAATGTACGACATAGAACTCAAATTCTAAATTTCCAATATCAAATATAAAATTTAATTAATTATTTTATAAATTCTAATTAATCAACATTCAAATATAGAATTAAAATAGAATTTTTAATTTTTAAATCATTAATTCAAAAAAAAATTAAATAACAACCTTTCAACAAATTCAATAACACTAATTATCAAATAAAATATAAAATAGAAAAGCAAAAGAAAACTTCTATATCCCCACTTAATTTTATGGATGTTATGTTTCAATGTTTGTCTGACTATTTAATATATTTATTTAATTTCCTTTATCTGCATTTTCGGTTGCTATTTTTTATTTTATTTAGACTTAAATTATAAAATCAAACCAAATAAAAAAAAACTTCAATTTAAACTGAACTAAAATAAAAATTAATCATTTTGAAAGCAAGTCAATCGAATTGAAATAATCATTATTGGTACCATTTTCAATTCGGTTCAATTTATTATTTTGTTAACCTCTATTTATGCATTTAAAAAATTATTTTTCGAGCACAAATTTAAGAATATTGTTATTGACATAAAAAAATCAAATAATTTTTATTTCAATTAATCAAATACCGATTCAATTTATACTATCAACTTCAGGGTTTTGACTACGACTCTAATATTATTAATTCAACCTTTCAAAAAAAAATTTTCAAACTTCAGTGTTACTAAACAATTGTTAGGATTTAAAATCCAAACGGTAAGGTAGGGTTATGGAATTATGAATTATTAAGAAACTGTGTGTGTAGGTTTGGTTAGTTTGAAAGCTGAGATTGACAAAGCTAAAGCCTAAATAAGATTTGCACGATAACTTTCCGTCAGTTTGTCCCTAAAAAAAATCACTTTGTCTCTCAGTTTTGTTCTCTGCCAACTCTTCAAACGGCACGTGGGACCTCTTCTGCTTCAGCCTTTCATATTTTAGTTTTTAACTGCAAAACCAAAAACCATCAATCTGTTTCTGTATCAACCGTAGCCGCCCAACTTGAGCCCACATATTTATTGCCCTATTTAGTCCTCTCTGTCTATTCTATACCATCAGCCGTACATTTCTTCTTCTTCGTCTATTGCAAGCAATAGGATAAATAATGATCACAAATTCACAGTAACAGTTGCTGAAATGCTGGAACTAAATTCAATTGAATGAACTCTAATTACAAGTGGTCCAAATTGATATACAAATTAATATTTCCCTTCCGCTTCAAAATAATACTCCATCCGTCCCTAAATATAAATCTGTTTTCTATCTTTTTAGAATATCTAGAAATAATTAATAAGGCTTTTTAAAATTTTCGATTTAAAGTCGATTTCGGTTTTTCAAAATAATACTTCATCTCTTCATAAATATCTTTTCAAAATATTATTATAGTTTGCTGACAAGAAAGATCAATCATTGATTTAAAGCCAAGGTTGTTTTTGACTCTATTCAATTGTGCAAAAATTAACTAACTTGGCAAAAAAAATTAATCGAACTGCGTTAATTTAGTTCTAATATTAACTTCAATTCGATTTTACTTTCTAAAATTTCGATTATGGGATCGAGAGATCACTCTTTTGAAAAGATTTAGAGTTAGAATTTCAATTTGATAAATATGACTAACTATTTATTTTTACATCTTTAAATTTAAGATTTAATAATTTAATAATTGAACACATGCATTATAAAACATGTTCATTGGATTGGTCAAACTTGAATAGACTAATCTTTATAAAGTTTAATTATTTTTCAAACTCAGACTCATGAACATGGTCACTGGATTTGATCAGTCATAAACACACCTATTTATGCATATAAAATAATGTAATATCACATTGAAATATTGTAAGCCTCTCCTTTTCTTTTCAAAGAATTGATTATAAAAAGTTAATAATGTATAAAGAAATCTGCCTTTAAATAGAAGAAAAATGGAAGAGAGTCAGAAGAAGAAGAAGGGTAGTGGTAGAAGCACAAATATTTAGATAAAATTAGTTATTTTTTATAGTTGGTAGTTATTTTAATTGTATTTAACTACTAATTATTGGAGCAATCTTTTATAAAATGTTAAAAGTAATTATTGGAGCAATCTTTTATAAAATGTTAAAAGATAAATATACAAGTCACACCGATTTGACTAAATACTAAAACATACCTAAAAATTTACCGTGAAACACACTGCCTAACAGAAGTGATTGACAGAGTCTTAAGGTCTGAAATGTAATATTTTTATTTATTACTATTTAAATGGAATACTACTAGTGGTGGGGATTGGGAGGAGGAGCAGGACACTCCTTTAAATTAGGGAATGGGATGCTACGTTGTTAAAGGAGATATAACACCATCTCATGTTACTTTTTAAAGGGTCTATTCCACTTTGGCAAAGGACAAAATCCCATGTTGTTTTGTTCTGGTATTTAAAAGAGTATAGTTGGAGTTCCCTAGTCGGCCATTAACTTCTCCACGGACCCACAATAACACCTAACCATCCTACACAGCTCCCTCTTTTTCTCCACACACAAATCCCTTTTCTTTTTTTTTTTTCTATTTGGAAAAAGAAATTATTGGTCTTTATGCAATTTTCATATTACAATTTTTCATACAAAGACATGCCTCCTTGAGACCCGTTCTAACTAGGTACTCTTAAGACCTTACAAATTTATTTCGAGGACTATTGTTACATGTGCACATGCTTAATTTCTTTGGTGTAAATACACTTTTTATTTGGAGAATAATTCTTGTTTTTAATTCATTTTCTCAATACTCTAAATTTTAGAATGATTTATCAAATCATGTGATATAATTAATCTTCTCGTTAATAAAGAAAGCGAGAAATCTCGAATTCAAGTTATCTTGATCACAAATGCGGTTGGTTTCCTCAGTTCTCACTAATACGAAGAATAAGATATCACAAGTTTAAGTTTTTTTTTCTTAAAAATTTAATAATTTATTAATAATGAATATAAGTTTAGTACGTCTGAAGTTTTATCGGTAAAAGAAATGTACTTGAACTTGAAGATTTTAAGTTTCCAATAATAAGTAATCAACGATCTATCTTGTATTTTGAATTATCACAAAAATAAAAGATCAACATAACAATTTTTCAATATCGAGGAACAACCTCATGGAAAGATAGAAATTAATGACCCCACTAAGAGGGTACAAAAACATTCAAAATCTATCTAATATTACATATCTGAGAAATTAAATTCAAATTTTGTTTTAAATGATTATAGTTTTGAAAATTATTAAAAAGAAAACTAAATAAAAAAATTGAGAAGATGAAAAGAAACCACCGTCGACCAAAGAAGACAGTTGGTGGTGGTTCAAAAACAAAATAGAGCAGAACACAAAAAAGCAATAGCGAAACAGAGAGACCATTAGAGTTTTCTTCCGAGTTCCAATTTTTTTATTGCAAAAGTTTTCACTAATTCGGTAAATTGAATTAATGGAGGGTTATTTTTATTGTGAAGATCTAAGTTATTTTAGTCTATCGAGCATTCTAGTAAATAAAAAAATTATTATTATATTTCTTTTGATACTAAGGGAGAGAAATATTTTATAATCACTTTATAGATTAAAATTAAATCATCAATTCTTATTTTATCTGTTGGATTAATCTGGTTGCCTAAACACAAGAAACAAAAAATAACCAACAAGCCAAATCTGTAGGCACATGACTCCCCAACATTCACTTTCCCATGTTTCCGCAATTCCTCTTTGTTTATAAAGTATAACCACTCTCTTAGTCTCTTTTCTAATACCCTTTCCACTTATAATTTTCCGTCTTAAACATGCCACATCACTCAATACCAACATACCAAATTCCCTATTTATAACCTGTATTATATTGCATAATCTTTTGGAGTTAGTGTTTGCACATCACATATCTGTCGTCTTTAAACCTTTTAGCTCACCAAATCTCTTCCTCTCTCTCCCATATTTTCTTGAAGTTCTCTTCTTTTTCTCTCTGCTTGCACTCTTAATCTGTGTTGGGATTGGAGAGATGGGTAAGAGTCATTTAGCTTTGGTGTTATGGCTACTCTTGCTTATTTCTTTTGTCGCACACTGTCGTTGCTCAAGACAAACTGCTATTACCCAAATCCTCAAGATCAAGGCCAAGAATCATAACTCTCCACGTACTTTCTTTGGTTTCTTGCCAAAAGCAATGCCAATACCACCATCTGGTCCTTCGAAGAAGCACAATGACATTGGTCTACAAAGCATAGAGCCATTTCCTTGAAGGGTCAAATTAAGGAACAACTACCCCAAGAACACAAGAAATGATAAGTCTTCTTCTTTTTCCTTTTCCTTTTCTTTTTCTTTTTTTCTTCTTTCCTTTTTTCAACTTCTCATCATAGAAATTATTAACATCTTGATGGGTATATGTATATGGGACTGGTGGGGTCCTTTTTTGTGGGTTTTCGCTTTTTGTTAGCTCTCTGTCTTGAGAAAGAAAATTAATTAATTAAGATTAATGGCTTAGCTTGATCATGAGTTTAATTAATGTGGGGTTTGAAAGAATTTCCTCCTTTTGCTATATTTGGGTAGTGATAGCAAATGAACTATTCTTTGTACACAACTGAACAAAAATCAGTAGCAGACATGTAAAGCTTTCTGCTTTATCTATTTTTATTAACCAAGTTTTACATTAATGAATTTAATAATTCAGGAGACTATTTCAGTTTTAAAACAAAAGTGGCACAGTAAAATATTGACCTTCGATGGGTTAAGTTGATAATCATGGGATTGTAGACATAAAGTTCAGCGCTTTTTAACCCAATCAAAGTTGATAATGGTGGTGCTTTTGATGAAGTAAACTGATCATAATTCTCTGATTCTAATGATCATATGATATAGAAGCTAAAGCTATAGGCTATTTAAGCTATAGTAGTGGTCTGAAATGTTAATGCGTGCAAGATAACAAACAGTAGTTGATGGAATGACCATACATATCTATCTGCCTCCCATAAATTGTGTGAAGATGACGTGATATCATGTTTGCTCTGATTTGATATAATAATTAATGAACTACTAGTTTCTTTTTGCTGTCGCCTATTCTATGGCTCTCTCTCTCTCTCTATATATATATATATATAATAACTACTGTATATACTCTTTTCCTATGAGAAAACAAAGTAACATGAAACAATAAACTTTACTTGGTGAATTAAATATATATGTCTATCTTTAATGCAGCAAAGAATAAAGAATGCCATGCCAGAAAAGGGTATATACATAGAGGGAGAGAATTGCTAAAATTCACAGAAAAAGCCGGAGGAATAGTAGACTTGTCCTACTTCTCCTGCATAGACAGGGAAAAACTTAAGTCGATTCCCTCTAAAGCTCCCTTTATGAAATAGATAAATGAAATTTAATATTTTTATTAAAATGATGATATTTTTTGCCGTATATTTAGAAAAATGATAAACTCAAAATATTTTTTAAAAATTTTAAATTTTATTTACTTAGTCTATGAGTGAGTTATAGACTGAAACTAAATAAATTTTTTCCAAATGGCTATTCAAAGTTGAGTGTATATTTATTTAATATAAATATCATGGTTCAAAATTAAAAGTACATGCTCATATCATTAGATATTAAGAATAGATAAGTCCTTTAAAAAAAAAGGCAACCAAAAAACAAATATGTTGCAAATATCAAAATATAATTTAGTGGTAAATGCATTATGACCTGATAATAGATTTACGTTCGAGTTTTCTTCCCCAATCCTCTGAAGAAAAAAAAAAATGTTGTTATCAACTAATTGAACCCAATAATAGATTTTACTATTTCCAACTATAAGAAAACAAAAAGGAAAACAGTTGAAATCAAAATTATGAAAGATACTCCTAATTATTTTTTATAAAGAAATTTTAAGAGTTTATCTAACTCATTTAGTCTTTCTCAACACTAATACTACTTTTATTATTATTTTTCATGCCACAACATTAAAAGAATTGGAAAAAAAAATTCTAAAAAAGGACTTAAAGAAATTATTAATCTTATCCGAAAGTAGTTTGATTCTTGTTTCATTCTTCTTTGAAACTGAGAATTCAAGAACCATGATCATGCATGGTTATAAGAGTGTAATTATTAATTTTATCCAGAGCTAATATAAATATATGCATTATGTCCAAACTACTTTACTGTATACGATCCAATACATGTCATAGAATTGAATAAAGAATGATTTGATTCATAGGAAAAGGAAAAGTAGAAAGAAATGTCATTTTATGACCAAACCACATCATTAAAATTCAAATTAGCTTCAAATAAGAATTAGACAAGTTAGAAGAAATGGTTGCATTTAAGGACAAACTAAAGTCAATGTCTGTTCCAATTAAAAAAACAAGATTACATTAAATGTTGGATTTTGATTAGAGGAAAATTTCAGTTGGGTTTGGTAAAAAAGACAGGACCCATGCAAAATTTCTTATAATCTTTTAAAATTTCCTCGGTAGATATATAATAAGTGCTCCCTGTTGACATTAGTAGTTTTTTATATTCCTTGCTATAAGAAGATAGCCACATTTGATATATATATATTATAAATGAATAATCACATCTTAATTAGGTATTTTAATTAATGAATTTTGACTGGCCAAATCAAGCAATGCGTCATTAAATTCTGGATGTTACAGAACAAATCAAAATCTCCTATCTAATTCTTTTAAATTTTTATTACACTAAATCTTACCTATAAATTAATCATCTGACAATTATTAATCAATTCGACAAATTTTTTAATGTAATAATCATACATCAATGTCATATTATGAAAGTAGCTTTTGCTACCATTGAATCCAATTGGAATGGATTCAGAGAAAGTTCGAATAAAACCAGATTAACAATTTTAATTTTAAATCGGATCGTATAATTAAAAGCTAACTGAACCGGAATCGAAATTAGAGATTTAGGATTGATTCTAAATCCAATTCAGTATTTTCAGGATCCAAAAAAATTATTATTTAAGAACATAATATAAATTTTTACATGCATAGAGAGAAGGATAAAACATAATACGCCCTTCCCCAAAACTATGGCAATTTTAACATTTCTCTATTAATACATTTAATTGCATTTCAGCACGTTATATTACCTTATGACATTTACTTTGTTTCACTTTAAATTCTCACTTAGAATTTTCAGAATATATTAATTATTTTAAAATGTGGAGCTTTTAATTTGAACAAGACAATTTAGACATTCTATTTGTATTTTTAGAAAATCAATATATATATATATATATATATATATATATATATTTTTGGCTGAACTGAAAAATAATCAATTAGTTGACTTCATGTTTAATACAGCTTTGAGAAGGTTGAGTTTCTACCAAATCATGTTTGTATTGTATAAATGATTGACCTGATAATTCCGGTGTTAAGTATGTGGCACTTTCCATACCTAATAAATAAAATATATATATGATTTTATTCAATCGTATGCCTGAATCTGAATGGGACACGTACGAAGCGTATCTGCGAATGAATTTATTATTTTGTGGCATACATGCCATCACTCAATCACATTACAAAATACTGTATTTCTACGTGATAGCTAAGGATAATGTTAAATGGATTATTTTAATAGTATTTAAATTCAAAATTTTACTTCTCTCTTCTTTTCACATCCACCCATCCAGTGGCGGACTGACTTCAAAAAATTTGGGGGTGAAAAAGTAATTTTACTTAATTAGAGAAGTTAAAACAAATGATACTGTTCGAGTTTCAAAAGTATTAGACATTGGTGATACGAGAGATAAAAGAAACGTCAAGAGATACATTTTTATTTTTCTCTTCCATATTAGACATTGGAGACTACATTTTCTCCATACTTTGATCTGTTTCATTTAGAATCAGACTCTTTTATTACCATTTGGAACCTCCATTGGTCTTGAATCTAAGGGTCTGTTCAGTAAAATTAGTTATTTTGATAGCGGTTAATTATTTTAGTGGTGTTTAACTATTAGCTGTTTGAGTAACGTTTCATAACATGCTAAAAGTTAAATATTATATGAGTTAACTTTTCACAAAAAAGTTACCATAACATTTAAAAGCTAATACAAACGTTATGTTACCGAACAACTTTTTAAGCAACGTTCAACATTTCGACTGGTCAAAATTCTAAAAACTATTCAAAAAACTGTTGCCGAACGCAGTCTAAGCATACAATAACAAAATAAAAATGGAAGTGAGAATTCCGCCAAAAAAGTAAAAGTAAAAATTTTCAATAACTGCATTTATATAGTAAAAGATAGAATATGAAGGTTTATTTTCTGTTAGGTTAAAAGTATAGGAACAAAGTATGTGTCAGATTTCTTTACATGATAGTTAAAAAATTCTCTTTGAAAAAATTATGAATAAAATGAGGGAAAAAATGTATATTCTTCATTTTGGGAATATAAATAATTTGTTTTTTTGAATGACCACTTTAAGTAAGTTGAGAGAGCAAAAATGGGTTGCTTAGTCCAATTTTGATAATCGAGAGCATAAAAAATATCAGTTTGCTTACATATATGGACCTTGTCAATAAAAATTTAAGAACTTCAAAGAAGATAGATAGCTTGAACATTAGGGAAATGGTGAATAAAGCAAAAACTAAATATTGTATGGAGGATTTAAGAAGATGAAAGAAGCTATAAGACAAACTTAATCATCACATCAAACAATAAAGCTAGCACGTGCAAAATATAAATTTTCTAACCCTATAAAAACGAAAATTTATTGCTAGCAATGTTTGACAAGAAAATTTTATAGGCAAGTGTACACGCAACCATACAACAAATATGATATGTTGTTTATATGCAATAAGACGTATTAAAAGGGTTTACTACAAGTTGTAGTTTACTTGACAATGTAAATTTGGACATATAAAAAAAACTGTCGAATTCAATTCCCACTAAATACAATTGCAGAGAGAGACGAATAGCCCCTGATAGTAGGTTCGAATACTGATGGTTCTCCGTATCTTCATAAATATATTGTTGCATATTTAAGTTCAAAATGTTATTAAAGAAATCTTGATCCTAGTGAAACAGATAAAAAGTGCGGAGAAAATGTAGAATAAAAATTATGTCCCCAATTATTATATTATAAAAGAAAAAAATAAATAACTAGTATCGCCCACTAAAGAAAAAAATAAATAAATTATATTTCCAATCTTCACTTAACAATGTAGATTTAAACATATAAATGAAATTGTCAATTCATCTCCACTAAACACAGTTATAAGGAAAGATGAATAGCTCCTGATAATATATTGGAATATTGATGGTTCGAACGCTAGCTATGCTTAGCCTCTATTATTGGAGTCAAAAGCCAAAATATCATATAAATATAAAGGAGAGCATGCCCCCATTCAAAATCGGCATGAGAAATAGCCGCCTTGCTATATAATGAGCCGACTAATTCGCAAATTTCTTCACAAACCCATAGGAAACAGATGCAAGCTCAGCTAAACGAAACTTACAATCCATGACGATAGAATCAAAACAAGAAAAATTAATGGAAACTGACTCCAACGCTTCAATAAGAACTTGACAATCAATTTCTATATGAACATTAAAAAAGTGCATTTTAGAAAGAATTTTAGCCTTCCAACCTTAAATTCTTTTGGCTGCTTTATCGACTACATACTGAAAAATCTGCTACTTGTCCCTAGATATGATGGAAGGCATGCCCAGACAGCTGCCATGATGTTGGGTTGGACAACACCCAATTAAGCACAAATTAATTCACGTGCTTCCGCTCTGGTATTAGGACTAAAAGAAACAACAGACTTGGCAAAGTTGATACATTGACCCGATGCTTCTGCATAAATCAAGCGTTTGGCTTCAAAAACATTTGCCTTAGCAAAGAATAAATAATCATTAGCGATAAACAGGTGGAAAACAGGGAATAAATACGCAATATCTTCATACTATGCAATAATCCTTGTGCCTCATATTTTGTTAAAATAGCTGAAAGGCCCTCAGCACAAATAAGAAATAAATACGGCGACAATGAATCGCCCTACCACAAACCGTGAGTGGGCTGAAAAGGACCATAATCCTCTCCCCCCCTAGCAATGGAATATTGGATAGATGATACAGTGTTCATAATCTTCACAATCCAAGCTTCACAAAACCCAATTTATAGAATATAGCTCGTAAAAAACTCCATGCAACCAGATCGTAGGCCTTACTCATGTCTATTTTTAGAGCCAAAGTATCATCCTAGCCCTGTGGTTTCCTTCGTAAAGTATGAAATAATTCAAATGCCACAATAATATTATCAGTAATTAACCAATTGGGAATAAAAGCACTCTGATTCTGGGAAATGACATCAAGCAGCCCGTGCTTTAATCTATTAGCCAGCATTTTACAAACAATACTTTCGATAATATTACATAAAGAGGTTGGCCGAAGGTCTGCTACAAATTGAGAAACACTTTTCTTTGGGATTAAAATAATATTGGTCTTATTGGCACAAGGCATAGGGCCACCATTATGCAAGAAATCTAAACAAAGCGATAGCAATATCTAGACCGACAATATTCCAAAAGGCCTGAAAAAACTCGGGTGAAGACCATCTGGACCCTGTGATTTATCTGGGTGTATGGAAAAAGAGCAGTTTTAACATCATCGACCGTAAACGGGGCCATTAGTAAATAATTCTACAGAGGAGAGACATTTGGCTGAACACAATCCAACACTTCATAATTACCAGCCGCTGAAGTGCATAAGTTTGAGTAAAAGTCAATAACTAAATGTGGTAAACCTGACTCCCAATCAATCAACTCGCCCATGTGATTCTTCAACTGTTTAATCAGGTTTTATTTCGTCTGTGGGAAGCCATTAAATGAAAGTACATGGTATTTTGATCACCACCGGCCAACAAGTTTTGCTTCTAATGTTGCCGCTAATATGTTTCCTGCTGGTAAAGTAGTCGAGCATATAAATCTTCCATTTCCTGTAAGTCAACAATAACAGTGCCCAATAAACTGCACCGTAAAAAAACTAATAGTATTTTGCAAGACAACAAAAGCTCCTTGAACTATTTATGATGCTCAGCAGCTCATGAATGTAACATTTTACTACACGCTATAACCCAACCTGCGAAACCATGATGTCTGTCCATATTCCATCCCGTCTCCATAATAGATTCACAGTCCGATTCACCAATACATGCATTCTCAAAACAGAAATGCTTAACAGTATACCGCTTTAAAGCATAGCCAAGGGAGAGAAAAATTAGTTTGTGGTTTGAGCCAATGGTTTGAAGGACATATAAGATTGCTTGCGAAATTAGATTTTTACAAGGAAAGGAACACACTGCTCTATCCAACCGTGCCCGTACCAAGTCAGCACTAAAGCGTCTATTAAACCATGTAAATTTGTCACCCTGATATTCAAATCCACCAATGCACAATCTTGCAAGGTCTGTCTGCAACCATCAAGGAGCCACTATGACTAAGGCACCCGACTCGCCTTTTGTGAAGCAAATAGTATATCATTAAAGTCCCCAATAACTAACCGTGGCAGAGTCGACTTAGTTAGAAGAGACCAAATATAATCCCAACCTTGTTGGCGAGAATTCCCAGCAGGATATCCGTAAAAACATGTTAGTCTCCAACGTGGCATACTCTCTATAGAGACTTGAACATCAATATGATGTGCAGAATAGCTCATCAGATTTATTGTATATTTATTCTTCCAAAATAGGCATAAGCCTCCACTACGACCAACTGGATCCACAACAAAAGCTCCCAAGAAGCCCAACACATCATGCACTCGAAAAACTTTCTCTTTATCCACTGCTATCTCCATTAAGAAGACAAATTCGGGCTACTTATCAGTAACTGGGTCCCGTAAGACCAGAACTGTTTGTGGGTTCTCAAGCCCACGACAGCTCTAGCTCAAAGTACTCATAATCCTAGGAGGGCCTGAGGACCAGAACCCGCCGTATGCACACTTTTTGAAATAATAGGAAAAGAATCCAGAACAAACTCATCATCCAGCCCGTCACCCGACTCCAACTGTGTACTTGGGCCATTATCCTGCCTGCGCTGTTTGGGGCTCACCACGACCAGACTTCTCGAATGCATATCAACTAGTGTATCAGAAGTGGACAAAACAACAAACTTCCCATGTTATGCAGAGACCTCACTATTAATGCCAACAATAACCATATCCTGTGGAGGATTTTGAATTTGAGTACCTTTAGTGACGTGTTGTAATCCATCTCCCATGTTCTCTCTTTGCACCCGAACCTGAGAGGAAGGCTCCTAACCCAAATCCCTGGCCAAACCACTCATAGCTGGCTGAGCACCACCAGAACCACTCACTGACTTCCCTAACACCTCATCTTCCTTTTTCAACCAGCGAGCTCCAATTTGTAATGCTCTACGTGAATCAACTTTTAGACTAGGCCCATAAGGAAACTTGTCTTGAGGAATTCAAGGCAGGTTAAAAAGAAGACTATAGAAACGATCCGAAAAACCCAATGGCCACAAAGGTAACAAAAGGTTGAGAGTTCTTCATACTTGAAATCTGTCCAAAACAATGTTAAACCATCCTTGCCAAGTTGCATTCTACATTTCAGCGGTTGACGAACATCAAAATTCTCTCAAATCCACAGTCTCTCCAGCTAATCGTAAAGTTCTTTGGGTCAGATTCAAGGTATTGACCAATATAGTTACCAACATCCCGCCCAACACTTTCAGAGAAGATGCTGGGAGATTATGCAGCCGTACCAAAAACTCAATCTTTGTAAGTTCCACAGTTCTTGGATTATCATCCAATTGCAATTCCTTCAACAAAATCAGATTCTGCGAAAAAGCTTAATGGACCACCCCTGATAAGCCTCTCCACATATTTCTAAATATATAAATGTGTTACCTCTAGATGTGAATATAATTCAATATTAAAAAAATATTTAGAAATTTTTACAATTAATCTTTTATAAAAGAAAGAAAAATTTTTTATTTACAATTCTATCCTTAATTGTAATTAAGGATGTTATTGCTATAAAAAGCTAAAATTAAAGTAAATTTGTCAAAAATCTCAAAATAGAGAGTAAATAGCTCTAACACGATAGTTCTACCCAGATAATACTTGTGCATGTGAGAGAAAATTCGTCATTTAAAAAAAATACACGATTTGACTATCAAATGCTGGATATTCCTGGCAAATTTCTCATACAATTTAGCATGCCTGAGGACAAACAATGAAATACAGGACTTATCGAGTCTGGATTATATCATGTACAAGGGAGAAATGTCCATCCCATGATGTGCCACCATAGAAGAAAATTTGCATGATAAGAAAACATATATGGGGAAAAAGGGCAAATTCAGGGCGTATGGGGCAGTGGGAAAGCAAAGAACAAAAACTTTCTAGCCCAGATTATCTCAACATTGATGCTTTTATATACACTACAATACAACAGATTTCTAAAGGGTATATACCCGAGAAATTAAATGGAAAGAAGAAAATAAATTGTTGAGGGATCAGAATGTTAAATTAAGTGAAAAAGAGAGAAGAGGGCAAAAAAACATGTGATTTTACTTCATCTTGCTTAAGCTTAGGCACCTAGCTATTGAACGTACAAAATCTGTTGAGACAGTAACTTCCCTCCCTCCCTTTGTTGCTAAGGTTGGGAAGAGATTGACATGGCTCCTTCTGATCTACGAGCAGCCTGGCCAGAAACCGATGATTTTTCCGATCCACGAACATTGTATTTTTCATACACCCTTTCACGATTCTCAGACCACCAAGTTTCTGCTTGGTGCTCCCCAAATCTTCTCCGGCTGCAGATTCATTTTCAGAATCACAATGTCAATGAAAGCCAGTTAGAATATTTTAACTGCTACTTAAATGTGAAGGCAGAGATATGATAACACCAGATATTTTCTTTGGCATTTTATTGGTTTTCACCCAAACAAAATAAAATGAATGGCCCCGGATAAAGGGAAACACACATTTGATCATAATCAGCATTACTCCAGAAAACAATAAAATATCAACTTGAATATATTTCAAATTATCAACACTAAATAATATCCAAGTTTGGTTTCCTTCTATGTCCAAGCATTATAAAGTTGGCTATTAATATCTAAAAATAAGATATATAAGATGTAAAAGAGTACCTGAAGCGCACTCGTTTAAGATCTCTAGTTCCATCACGGAGGGCCACTAGTGTTATATATACACCAGGTTCATACTGTTCAATCCACTCAGCCTCAACTTGAGTGCTGCTACTGACTATTGATGAATCTCTTGATCTCATGCCATTCTCACTATCATGAAGAGACCTAGATTCCTTACCATCAACAGCCTCTGACATGGTACTGGTTGACTGAACCCCTCCGCTGCCATTGGGCAGTCGTACACCTGGATGGTCATCCCCTCCATTGGTTGGAGTTGGATCCCGGAAGGGATGAGGTGTACCCTGTGCTCCATTTGACGAAGTAGAATCAATTCCCATGGGGGAAACCAACGAAACTCCACTTATGGAATCAGATCTTGAATGCCTCTCTCCATTTGTATCAGCATAATGAACACCGTTTGGCTCCAAACCATTTGGTAGGTAAGTGGGCTTCATGTTCTCAGTGTCATAGACTCCAGGTGGTAGCCTCTCAGCCATATCCTTCAGCTGAGGTAATAGTAGAGAAATGGATAATTAAAAACTTCAACAGTTAATAAATAGAAGCATAATCAGAAATAGTGGTAATAAACAGTGATATTAACTATAAGCATCTCAATCACTACAAATATGCCTGCTGAATGACAAAAGAGTTTTTCCAATCCTTACGAAAATCCAATGGTACATATTTCAGCCACTAAATGTGAGTAATAACTGTAATATGCAAAAGTTGAGTACCTGTGCAGTAAGTGACTTTATAACATCTTTTGCAGCTTTAGATTTGGAAGATTCTTCTGCTGCTACTGCCATGGCTTCTTGTACTTTCTTTGCTGATTTCTGAAGCTCTAGCTCTTGCAATTCGCATCTCTGTCTCAAGCTCTCAACCTAAGCCAGATACATAACTGTAAAAGTTAAGCATCTCCTGTGAACATCATAGAGGCTCATGACTTAATAATCAAATGAATGCAAAACGTTGCACCCATCCTCATACCCAAAAAGAAATGGAAAAATTCAATCCAGGGGGCAAAAAGGAAAAAAAGGAACATGCAAGCAAGCAATAATCCTCACTTCAAAAAGTAAACTAGTTAATCTATGAATTATAATTAACATAGAAACCTGAGCCAATACATAAGAAACTCACAAGCCCATTTACCTGTGCACGCAACTTGAGCACTTCTTGATTCAGAAGCTCATTTGTCTTCTTCAAGCTATCAGTTATACTTTTTGAGAAGGAAAGTCCTGATGTCGTTGGAACAGGTGTTGCAGAACGTGGGGGGCTAGGTCTCCTTGAGAAAGGTGACACAGACCTAGAACTTACCCCAGATGGTGTCAGGACAGGTTTTGGAACCTTTGCTCGCAGATCAACAGCACTAGTTAATACAACATCTTTCAGCTGTAACAAAGAGGGTGCTTGAGATGAGCGAACAAGAGAGAACGTATCAGATTTCTTCCCTTGTTTGGCTGCTTTATTATCTAACTGCTTAATCAAATCCATATTTGAAGGCAATGCAGACTTTGACAGCCTTATCTCAGACTTGTCCAACCTGTCTTTGTTTTCACCTGAAAGACGAGGGACAGAATTCCTCCGGTTATGGTTACTAGCCTCTGATACTTTGTTTAGTTTTGCAAAACAAGAATCACAAACACGATATGGTTTGCCAGGATTAGGAGCTAAGGCTGCCCTTGTTGCTTTTCTAGAGCTGCACGAATGACAGTGCACAAGCCCACAATTATAGCAATTATGCCTCTTTCGAGTAAACCCAAAAGCCTGTCTACAGGATGAACACTGTGACTGCTCAGCACCAGACACCCATTTATGAAGACAAATAGCAGCTGTGTAGTTTGCACCACAAGCAATATATTTTACATGTCTATCCTTCAAAGCTTCAACTAGAGTTGGTGTTTTACGATCCTCAATATCTCCATGGCCCAATCTCCCATTGGCACCTTTTCCCCATGTGTAAACTTCATTTCTCGATGTTAAGACTGCAACGTGATAAGCACCACAAGCAATTTCTTCAACTGATTCTCCAGAAAGCTTATCCTCTACCAGGCAAGGCAGCTTCCCATCAGCATAAGGATTCCCAAGTTGACCATAAACAGTACTTCCCATTGTAAAGACATGTCCTGATGTGGTCAAGCCAACAGTTAAACTATGCCCACAGGCAATTTTGTGAAAATTGTAATCAATTAATGCTGGAACACATGTCGGTTTAAGCCGAGCTTCCTTGTCTCCATGTCCAAGTCGATTTTTGTCTCCGTCACCCCAAGTAAACAATTTTCCAGATGAAATACTAGCGCTAGACTGTGTAACAATAACTTCAACAACAGCAGCAGTATGCCACACCCCACATGCAACAGCAATTGTCCTCAAACCCAAGAGAGATTCTACTTCTCTGGGATATGCAACATTTTCTCTGTCACCATGACCCAAGACACCAAAGGTTCCATCACCAAATGTAAAAAGTTGACCTGTTGATGTTACCAAGGCTGTATGCCATGGACCACAAGTTACTGAAGCAACCTGAAGTCCCTCAAGTGGACCTGAGATTCTCTTGGGTATCCAGTGACTAACATCAGTACCATGACCAAGAAGCCCAGCATTATGTGTGCCGTCCCCCCATGTATAGAGTTCTCCAGCCATTGTGACAGCACAAGTATGAAATTCTCCACATGCTACAAAGTCAACAGTGGAAACTGCCAAAGATTCAACAAAACGAGGTAGAACAACATCCTTGCTAACACCATGGCCAAGCCTTCCACCAGATTCTTCACCCCATGTAAAAACTTCACCTTGCCTTGTGACCAATGCTGCATGTCTTACACCACAGGCTATATGATGCACATCTAAAACTACATTAGACTCTAATGGCCTAGGGAGAAGTACGTCTGATCTAGTGCTCAAATAATTAGCATTTTTATCGGCCCCAACCTTGACAGTATTAACACATATTACCTCACCCCATATGTATACATCACCTAAAGCATCACAATCATCTGGTGCAGAACCATGGCTGGAAGTGCTTGGGGCGCTAGAAACACTAACCCGAAAAGCATCCGAACCAGATCCTTTAACTTGCATATTCGTATTGTCTGATGCTACATGTGACCGATCAGAATTTGGAGAATTCTCAGGCCGAAAACTCCTTGGAGAAGTACTTGGATTAAAACTAACAGAAATGTCTGGAGAGCTAATATCTCGAGTAACACTAATGGAACTGTCACTTGCACTATTTGATGTCAGGTCTCTACTGTCCTGAAAATTGTCACAGCTTTACACATCAGAAACAATCAGCAATGGTATGAAAGGGGAAAAATCATAACCATCATTTGCACCTCTGTAATGCGAGCATTACATTAAGGTGCTTAAAGTATCTACCTGAACAATACACATACATCGGCCAAAACATACCCAAATATTCATATTGTATCACATGATAAACAACACCTCTGTGAATGAGCTTTTGTGTTGATTATACATATTGTATCACATGATAAACAACATGCCCACCCACCTTCCCCCCCCCCCACAAAAAAAAAAACAATAAAAAAAAAGAAACAGAGTCCCAAGGAAAAAAAGTTGCAAACTGAACTAGACATTCAAAATGATTAGCATTTATGATTGGATATAAGTCACAAAGATGAAACAAGACTGAACTAAAGATAGTATTTGGGGGAGGGATAAAAGAACAATAATGTTAAAAATAGTACATAAGTACAAAATAGGTGCAATTACATCAAGGTAAAGGCCTCCATCACTCCATCCATCAATTTTCGACCGTCCACCTTGACCAGAGGATATTAATGCTTTTAAGCCTGCAATCCACACCTCTGCCTCAACTTTGTCCTTGCAAATCTAAAAGGCAACAGCATATAAGATTTGTTTAAGCAGATTTAAAAAGAACTAACAGCAATATCACAACATCATCACTAACCAGATCAAGGGATCGCTTTCCGTTATTGTATATAAGAGAGAAAGATAAATAGTCCTTCTCAGGATGGAGGTAACGTTGGAAAACAGCCTGGCAGCACATTGAAGAGAGGTCCTTAGAAAATTTTTCTGAATATGCATGGACTTAACCACTAAAACTAATCAGCAGGAATACTCTACAAAGCATAATAGAAAGCAACAAATTGATGCATAAGGATATAAAAATCGTACAGTTCGTTGTCCAGGAATTATTTTAGAGACAGAAGCTAGCTTCAAACTTCTTTCGCCGCTACTTGAAATCCAGATTAAAGTTGTTTCATCCTGTAATTTTATAAAGAGAACAGTGAAGATATGATGGTAAGGAAGAGAACAGGGGAAAGAAGCAAGAAGTTGCAGGATCAAAAGTCAAATTGTAGAGAATATGAGAACCAATCAGAAGAATAAACACATCATAGTAATAGACAAGTTTCAAAAAAATATATATATATATATGGAACACATAGCAGTCTGTGATTATTAACACCAACTCACAGGATGGTTATATAAACATAATGGAACAATCATCTGAAAAACAAGATAGTAATATACAAAAAATATCAAGAACATACTTTCCAACTCTGCAAGTTACTGAAGTAGAGAGGGTTCAACAAGTTGCTTTATTTAAAAGAGAAACACAAAGGCTACGTATATTTTGAATCACATCACATTGGAGCACACTGTGATCTTGAAATTTCACCTCAACCAGAAACTATAGCACTGATTTTCGAGGGTGTCCCCCTATTAAAGGCTGACAAGCAAAGGGGAAAAAACTTACATTAGAAAGTCTGAATGGACAAAACTTAGGCTTTCCCTTGCGACCATATTTCAGAAGTTGAGCACCCTTCTTCAAAGCAATTAATGCCTGCAAAAGATAGAAACATAATTTATAACAATAACCCCATTGGTAACAGCCATCATATTATCACATGCAAATAAAAAATCAGGTGTCTTGTTATTCAGTTAAATATGTTGCACGGACTTTGGTGTATTAAAGCCACTAAACTCTGAAACTTCCAGCTGAATGGCATAAACAGGTTGCAGGCTTGTCAAGGAAATAAGTCATAAAGGTGCATCATTGTTTTTTTTTTTCCTTTGAACGTCTTACTAATCTTGCTTGAAATAGAACAATTCTCTACAACCCCTAACAAATGGATGTCAACCCTTACAAATTTGCAAAGTTAAGAATAAATCAAGTTTTTTGCAACAAGAGAACATGTTATGAGACCTATTGATAATACCCCCAACAATACTCATTTCTTCAAGTCCAAACAGATAGCCACCATGGATTTTTGACATAATTGGTGACATTAGCCAATGTCTCAGAATTGGACAGGCAAATATTCACTTCTTCCCATTGCAATGTCATGTTTCCACTAAATAAACTTCCAAGCATCCATTTACATAGCCAAAAATAGGCAATTAAAAAGTTGCAAAAAGAAAATACAAGTCATGAAAAAAAATTATGCATTCATGACCCAACAAGGTTGTAAAATTTTTTTTCCACTTTACATCGGAAAAATATAAGACTCTGATTGTTCCCTTAAATTTAAAGTGATATAACATAACCAAAAATTAAAGGGAGGTGCTGACATTTTTTATCTCTATAAGCTTCAAATAAAAAAAAAAAAAGAAAACCAACAATTTGGCCGCAGAATTCGGTGGCATTTCGCACCTCGAACTAATTTTAATACCATAAAAATAAATAAACAGAAGAGTAAAATTTTGACAAAATTAGACCGAAATTAAGAAAAAAAGCCCAACTTTGACAAAAATTTTAAGGCAAGAGAGCAGCAAGAAAATCAAGGGAGAAACGAAAAGGAAAAACGGCAGAAAGAGGAGAACCTGCTCGATGTCACGTTCGGCATTACCGTAGCTAACAAGATCTGCCATTCCATGTGAAGATATTTACCAAAACTCCACCTCCCTCTCCGATCGCTCACCGGAGCTCCGTTCATCATATACCATCTACTAACTCGTCACATCAAATCGCCCTCCACCTCTTCCTCTCCTCTCTTTCTCTATCTAAGCCAAAAATCAACTCTTCAATAGATCTACAATTCTGTTCAGAAGCTAAAAAGTTTCCAAGTCAAAGTTAGTGATCGCCATGTTCACTAACGAGGCAAAAGAAACAAACAGCCGTTTCTTCAAGCTGAAGAATAGCGGTTTCCCGACGAATGGAAACCGCTTAGCACTGACGGAATACAATAAATGGGACCTAACTGGACGTCACGGTGGCAGAGGAAACGGACGGAGAAAGAACAAGGAAAGGGAAGAGAGGACGAAACAGAGGAGTCCCCGTTGTAAAATAAAAGTACAGAGAGAGTCAAAGATGGAAAACAAAAAGAAAATAATAAAAGTAAGTAAGAGAGAGAGAGACAGAGAGAGAGAGAGCACGGAATCGCCTGACTGAGGATTGTGCAGAAAAGAAATGAGAAGACATTTCCAAAGCACAATTAAAAAGTTAATACTCATTTTTTTATTTAAATTTAAAAAAAAAAAGATAATAAGAATAAATTAAATTAAATAAAGTGTATTTTTATTTTTAAGTTTCGAATTCTGTTTATTCTGTATGTGGCAGCAGAAGGACTAGTTTGCCCTTGAGATAGTTAGATTATCATTGGTTGGATTTTTATTTTCTAATAATAGGTATCCTTAAGTCCATTTATACACATGAACATTGAAAGTATATATAGTTTAGTTTCTTACTTTTAATTTTAAATTTAAATTATATTTTGATTAAAAATAAATATTTAAGTGTTTGATAAAATTACTTATTTTGTTTAAAAATATTATTCTTGATATACTTGTTAATTATCCATGTTAAAAGAAGATCAATTACTCTTATTTGTATTGATAAAATTAAATTTTTGTGATTTTTATCAAGAAATTTTAAAAAATGAATTATGTTAATTTTTCAATTTTCAGAAACTATTATAATTTTGGCAATCGGTTATATAAATTTTTTTGTATTTAAATATTTTTGCAACTGCAAATAAAAGAAAAACCAAGCTTATTTATTATTTTCTTAATAGTGAATATTAAATAATAAATGATAGTTGTACCACATAATTATTGCTAAAAAATTAAATTGATTTTTTTCAAGTATAATGATGATAAATAAAATTATTTCACTTGCAAGTTTCTTTTATTGATTATTTTCAATTATGATAGTGACCAAGATACATAAAAATAAAATTAAACTATCTAATTTAAAATTAAAAATATTCAAAATTCAAATATAGATTAGATAATTATTTTAAAACAGTAATAAATTTAAACTTTAAATTTAAAAAAAATATCTTAAATGATCTAATAAAAATAAAAAGTTCAAATTTAAAATTAAATTATAGATATAAATAATTATTTTAAATACATATTAATTTTAAAATATAATTTTTATATATAATTTTTTAATATTTAGATAATAGAAATATAAAATTAAATTATAAGAATATTAATATAAATGATATCTTAATTTATTTATAATCTTTATTATTTTAAATGTATTTATTGAATTTAATTTTTTAAAATTAATTTTATATAATAATAATCTCCTACCTTAGTAAACAAAATTAGTAATAATAAATAAATAAATACTGGCCTTTCATTGAAAATTTTAAAATTTTAAAGTAAAAAATTCAAAAGTTTTACATTGGATGATTATCTCTAAATATATATTGATTAATTATTATTATAAAAACATTTAAAAGAATCATCCAAATAAAAATTTTCAAAAAATAAGACAGAAATTAAAAAAATTATAAAAAAAGAAAAATACGAATGGTTAACTAGAAGAGTACCAAATCAGATTTTTACAAATAGAATTTTACGTTAGGATTAGATAGATACATAGATATATAGATTTGAGATGATAAATTTTAGAATAATATTTATTATGAATTTAAGAAGATTTAGATTAATTACATCTGATATGAATATCTAATTGATGAATTTGTTGTACTATTATTTTATTTTTTTTAAGAATCAAATGAAATGTTTTTATAAACTAAGGCTTTGTTTATTTTTGGAAAATAACTTATATTTGAAAAATATTTTTTTTCAAAATATATTTTAAATAACTTATTTTCTATTATTTGATTGCAATTTAAAATATTAAAATTTGAAATGACCATAAAAATACCAATTATATAAATTTTGTATTTTAAAATTTTATTATTAAATATGAGAATACTGTAAAAAAAAGATACACTATAAAAGTCGCCGGTGACCGATAAATGACCGGCGGTGGACGGTAGTGGCGGTCAACAGTGGCCGGTGATGGTGAATAGAGAGTGGTATAAAATGTGGATTTATAAAATTATAATAAGTTTGTCAAAATTTGAAAAATATTTTTCGCTTTTAAAAATAAAAAGTCATTTTTCTTAAAATAACTTTTTTTTACCGAAAAAATATTTTTTTTTGACTTATTTTCCTGAACACCTCAGAAATGAAAAGTTATAAAAAATATTTTATTGCAAATTATTTCATGGAAACAAATAGAGACTAAGAAATAGAATCAACTAAGACAAAATTTGTTAATAGAACTTCCTCCGTCCAAGTTAGCTAAATATAAAAAATAAGAGTTTATATGCAATCAAATTCAGAAAATATGCATGAATTTATCATAATATTGAAAAATTAAACTGTGAGATGAATTTATATATTTGGCCTTATAATTAGCTATTATAACATAAAATGGTTAATAGAATTAATTTATGTACTTAGGGCTTAACCATATTTTTTATTTTGAAATTTTTGAGTTTTTGCAACTTTGTTCTAAGCACTTTTTACAGATATTACACTTTAAATGAAGTTGGAATTAATTTAATAATATCATAATATTAAAGCTGAATCCATAAAAGAGATTCTATTTTTTTCCTTCTGACTTAAATAAATATAAATGTTTAAAATTTAAGCACTTGTTCAAATCCCATTATTTTGACCTATCAGCACAACCTTATATAATTTTCTAATATTATATGCAAAAAATTGATTTTGAAACTCATAATTATATTAAAAATGTATTACATTGATTTCCTATAATTATAATTATAATTTTTTTAATATAATATATTAAAATTTTAAATCAATACAAATAATACAGAAAGAACATAACTCTCTCCTGAATTAGATATAGAACAAAACAATTATTAAAAATAATTTTTAATTATAATTTTTGCATAATGATTGATTTCAAACTAGTAAGAAAATAAATTATGTAATATAAAATTGATTTAATAACAAACATTTAAAATGTTATTTAATTATCTCTTATTCAAATTAATTTAATTATGTGCGGTTATCATTTTAAAGACTTCATGTACATATACAATAGTAGAATTTTTGAAATGCTAACTTATTTAATTAATGAATTAAGTATTTTAAAGATGAATTTGGTGACCATTCTCCTCTCTTCTTATTTTCTCTTTGTAGAAAATAATGAAGTTTCTAGTAATATTTTTAATGAAATTTAAAATACTTTGAAATAATTTGAATTGCGGTCAATTAAAAGTTATTATTTTCTTCTGTTTCAATAAAATAATCCCATTTTCATTTTTAGAAATGATTTTTTTGTCAACCTTCTAATACAAGTTGTGCCAATAACTAATATACGTAGAGTTACTAAATATTTAATTAAATATTAATACAAAGTAACTAAAATATGTGTTGAGATATTAATTTTTTATTGAAAAACTCTAAAGATTAACAAAAAATTATTTACATAAGGGTATACACGGAAAAAGAAGAATAAATGTTATGGTTGAACTAATTTAAGTACTCTTTTTTAATTTAAGTGAGTGAAAAATAATTTTTTAAATTTATTTTTTAAATAAATACATATAGATAATTAATGCCACAAAATTTTTAAGTTTTATCCTTTTTTAGTTTATTTTTTAAATAAATATATATGATAACGATGCATCTAAAAATCTTTTATCTTTTGTTCTTGAAAATTTATTTTTTAAGTATTTGATCTATTTTGATTATACTTTAAAAGATTTAATTTATGAGAGGAAAAAAAATGAAAAATATATTTTTATTTTAATATTTTTTCCTTTATACTTATATAGTTTGATTAAATATATTTTTTTAAATAGATTATACATATTAAGCCTTTTCAAATTGTTAAATTTTTTTATTGAATATATCTCTGGGTGTGCATGGGTGGGTCATGGAGGGGGAGGGGAATGAAATGGGGAATAATTTAAATTTTTAATTTTAAAAGAATATATAATATTTTATTAATATATATATATTAACTGTTATACCTATATTAATCTAAATATAAAATTATATTTAATGGTATAAAACATCTAGATGATATATAAAAAATCATAATTAATACTTAATATTAGAAAAAATAATAATAAATAATGATTAATTGACAACATACAACACATGTCAAAAAACAAAAAACACCAGTAATAATAAATTCATGTATTAAGTTATAAGTTATTTGATTTATCAACTATTATTAAAACTATAAACAAATTAATAACTTTGAACATTAAATTCATTAATAGTTTTGAAATATTATTTTTTATTCATTAAATATTTTAAATTAATCAGTGAAAATTTAAAATCAAGTATATATAGGGAGAAAGGGCTTGATTTCAACTATTTTTGAATGTTTGGAATTAATTTTTTTATTTTAATGAAAAATAAAAATCGAATCAAAATAAAATTTTAATTATTTTATAAAAATTGACCGAACCGAATATAATAATCCTGAAGCGAGCAAAACTATCTTGGTTCGGTCAATTAGTTCTAGCCAAATATACATGAGATTGATCCTAATTATTGTTGAAATTTCAAATTTAAAATACAAAAGATTTGATTTTTTTTTAGAACGAAAAAGTTATGCTTCTTTCAATTGGTCAAATGTACGTAATTAAGAAGTTAATTTTCTCCTTTTTCTACAAATATTATCACAATTTTTTTTGTTGGAATATAATTAACGAGTGCAACCCACTTTTGCATTACCTCTATCGTTGTCTTTATTTTTTTTTTTCTCTTGCTTTTTGCTTGCTTCCAGATTTGACCCATTTCTGTTTGTTTTACTCTTTCAATGTCAATTGTTTTAGTTTCGCTTTTTCCTTTCTTTTTTTCTGCCGTTTTAGATTATTGCTTTCTTTTTTACGGCGATAGGTGAAACTTCTTGTTAATTGTTTCTAAGAATATTAAGCCGTTAAATATTCTTAAGTCTTATATTTTTATTATCTAGAGAGAAGACGGTGGTGAAGATGATTTTGGTGATGCTGGTGAAGGTTGAATGAGATAGTCATCCAGGCGTTGAAGGTGTTACTATGAACATTAATTGAATGAGGTGGTTTTGGTGGTGTTAAAAGAGGTAGAGGTGATGGTTGAGGGAAACAATAGAAAATTCATATCAATAATCATGTGGAATCCATCCATGCAGCTGAATTGGTTAAGTTGTAGTTATTTTCGTATCATATATCATGTGTAATGCCATGTCATATTTCAGTGATTTTTACTAGAAACTTACTTGAGTTACTTTTGTATTATAAATACTGAAGTTTAATCAATTTTAAGATGCAGACATAAAGTAATTACCCATAAATTGAAGAATGTGGGTGAAAATAAACCGTTGAGTATATACATAAAAATCTACACTAGTACTAGTGACTATATCCAAATTTAATGAATATTAGTTTTTTAATATTCAGCTTAGTTTTTAATATTTCACTTTTCATTAAAAATTTATTTTGTAAAATCATTTGTAGATAAATAATTTTGCAATATTCATATTTAATTTAATAAATATATTTAAATATTTTGTAATATGTAATTATGATGTTAATTTATTTTTTATTTTAATGATAACAATAATTATCGTAACTAATGCTAACCAATATTATGATAAAAATAATTATTTCATTTTTTCATGGCATATATTTTTACGACAATTAATTGAAAATAATAATTACATTATTTAAATATTTTATGAAGATAAACACTGATGCGTCTGTCTTAGTTGTTTCTGTCAAGGCTTATGCAGGTGGGCTTATTAGAGATACGAAGGGTGTTTGGCGCAGAGATTTCGTTGCTAATATTGGCATAACTTGAGTCTTAGGTGTGAAACTTTTGGCTTTACGTAGTAGCATTGCTTTGGCTATTCAATGTGGTCTCTCCCATATTTTTGTGGAAAGTGAGTCTCCTTGCTGTTGAGGGATCGTTGGAACCTTCAGCAAGTCTCCTTTCTCTAGTCAGACAGATTCGCTGTTGCGATATGTTCCTGGTGCTCTACTGGTGCACTTGTATCGGGAGGCCAATGCAGTGCTCTACTGGCTCTCAAAATTTGCTTCTTCCTTTCCTATAGACATCCATGTCTTGTTGGTTCCTCCTGCTGCCTGTATCAGTGGCTGTCTTATGATTTGGCTGGTTTTGTTTTCAGCCAACAGTATGTTAGCTAGCCCGTTATATATATATATGATTTTGAAAAAGAAAAGTTGAAAATAAAACTATTAAAATCTATCTTTTGCTCTTGGCAAATGACAATTTTGATAATTTATATTAATTCATATATTTTTTGCATGGATAAGACTACAGTCCAGAAATTAAACTTTCTATATTGATACAGAATTCTTATCCACCGTTAGATTTAAAATATTTAATTATCAACTATTAAATCTAAAGTTAACTAGATGACCTGCTACCTACAAAATAGATAATAAAAAAAAAATTTTATTTTTATTTTGTAACTAAATTTTTATTATTAAGTATAAAAATAATATTTAATAACTAAATTGGTCATTTATTTTTTTAAATGAACGGATCATTTATTGTTTATGGATTATTTAATTTTATTCATATAATTATATTTATTATTATATTTAAAATATTGTTTTGAGTCAAATGATACCTATTGAAACTATTTAACAACAGTAAATATAAAGTATCTTTAAATAAACAATTAACACAAAGAATATACTAAGTGAATAGTTTTCCTCTAAAGTAAAATATAGAACATATATTTTCCTAAAAAAAATTAATCATATAAATACTATTTTAAAATTTTAAAATTTTTGTGATGCTCATGATGATTTTTGTACATATTATAATACTTAATTAAAATATGACTCATAGCATGATTATTATACTAAAATTACTTTATAATATATTTAATTCTAGTCATTTAATTTTTTATATGGTATTTGAAAAAGAATCGAAAATTTATTTTGTCTATCAAAACTACATTTATAATCTCAAAAATGTATTTAGTTAATGCAAACTTAGTATTAATTAAACAATGATGGAAAATTTTAATTATATCATTACTTACATTATAAATCACATAATGCGTAAAGCACCAACAATAATCTTTTGAATAATTTAAATCAATACATATTTTAATTTTTATAACTCAAATCTTTAAATGTTTTAATAAATGATATTAATTGAAATCATTTATAAAATTTTATAAAAAAAATTATTTATTGTGGTTAAATATTTTCAAGAATTTTAATATTTATATCAAGACTTTTTATTTATCTATTTTTTTATGTAAAATCATATCATTATTTCATAAATACATAATTACAAAAATTTTCCTAAAAATAAAAAAAAGAATTTGAAAAGAAAAAGAAAAAAAAAGTAAAATTTACCTGCTACAACAAGTTAGCATGCCAAATGGTACAAATAAAAATATATCTGTATAGATCAGAATTTTTAAATTCTTTACCATGATAAAAGCCTTTTACATGTAGTATGTGAGATCTTGAACTACTAATCTGTATCCGCTACAACAATGGAAGAACCACACTACCAGCGCGGAGCTCCATGGGCTAAGGGGGTCGTGGCCCCCGAAAAAATTCTTATAAAAAATCCATTTTAATCCTTTAGAGTGTAGAAAAAAATCATATTTGGCCCCTTTAAAGTTTAAAAAAAAATCTCATTAAAATAACAAAATATATAAAGGAGAAAACAAAGAGTAATAGAAACAAAAATAAAAGAAAAATACTTACTTAAACTGGATTCATAACTCCACCTATGGACCAAAAGAATCAAAATACTTGTTTAGATCAGATTCATAGCTTCATCTATAGATCAAACTAATAACAATATTTATTTGTTAGAGCATTTTAAGTGACACATGGATCAATCACTGATGATCAGATGTACAGTCAGAGCCTATCACCATGATTGCCACAATCAACAAGATACAATGGTAGAGATTGAGGATTGAGGAAGAAACAAGTCATCTTCATAACCGTGATCACCATGTTCAAGGGCGTGCAACTATGAAGCAATGGTGCATTAGGCCACATTCTTCATGTTCAAAAAAGACGTAGTATGAAGACAGGGGATGCTCTAAAACATTCCACGAAAGATCATAAATTCAAGAAGAAGATGTAGAAGAAGACCTCCAACACCTACATAATTTCACTCAAAGTTTAATTCCAATATCTTGTCATTTAAATTCCTATTGTTTTTTTTATTACATTTGTTGCATGTTGACTATATTCATTTTTGTATTTTTTTTAATTTTTTAATTTATATAATATTAAAATATAAATTTTTGTTTATATTAAAATAAATACAATTAGTTAATTTGTATTATACTTTCCATACAAGTTATTTGTAATGATACTTCTTACTTAATTCTATTTTTATATAATAAGTGGTTTCAAAATAGAGGTCAATTCAATCCCTAAATCTAATTTTTCAACCTCTAGTTTATAAATACGTATTCTTAAAATCTTAACAGATGTTTACAAAGAAAAACAACTTATCACTCAATCTCTAATCTCCTGCCATTAATCTCAAAATCAATGTCTATATACAATTGTAATAAAAATAATCAAAAATTATTTTTACTGCCAGGTAAATAAAAAGATATCTGAATTGATAATATTAATCACTTTGGTTACAATAATAGCATTACTTGCATTAGATGAAGAAATATATTTGTATACTCACAAATTTTTGAAACTCCAAAAGTGACCCAAAATAAAAACATATAGTTCTAGTTTCTTTTTATTTCTTAAACACTATTTTCTTTCAAGTCAAATAAATTTAGGATATATGAGAAAAATAATAAGAAAATTAAAATGCGTAATCATCAAAAGATCATTTATTCATTAAAAGGATATATAAATCTTTTATTAAATTAAAGTGATAGTAATTACAAATTAATTCAGTAACGAAAAAAAATAAAAAATTATTATTAAGAATAACTCTTTTCAAAACTTAACATATAATAAGACATAAAATTATATTAAAAAAATTATTAATTTGAATTTCAAAAATTGGTCTATTCTTTAAGAGGGAATGTCATAAATTAATGAAATTTAATGTTAATGGCAAAAACGAAAGATAAAGCCAAGTCAATAAATGAATATTACAAAGCAAATCATACTAGGATCTAGTATTGATCAGTTAATAAATTTATTTAAATATTTTATTTATTTTATTGTTCTAAATTGTAAGTTTAAAATAAATAAATTAATTAATTAATAAAAAATTACATAAAAGAAACATTATATTCTCTCTAAATACACCATCAATTTTTCTTACAAGTATATAGAAAATAAATTTCTACAATCATTCGCTAGTTTTTTATACTTGTTATTTATACTCAATTTTATTTTTTATATTAAATATTAATTATAATTTTTTTATATTATTTAAATTTTTATAATATTAAAATAGTATTTTAAATAAAATTAATGTGAATATGACAGTTAGTGCATTTGAATTAGAATTTTTTATTTTTATTATTTATTATTTAAAATTCATTATAACTATATATGTACAATTCTACAACATACCCTAACAAAGAATGTTTCAATATAAATAGTTATATATAATATAGCAATAGAATATTATATATTTTTTTAAAATTAAAATTTGCAACCATTCATCATTCCAAATACACATGTTCATTTTTATTTTGTTTAAAAATAAATTTTAAAAGGTTTAATTATGTATATTCTAATTGAAAATTTATTGTTTAAAAAATATATCTAATAAAATCATACAAACATAAAAAAATATAATTTTTTTCTTTTTTATCTCTCTTCTAAATAAAATGTTATGTATATTCTATTTAAAAATTTATTTTTTCAAAAATATATGCAATCAATTATACAAATATAAAGAAATAAAAGATATTAATAAATGCTAAATAAAATATTTTAAATTATAATTAAAATAGAATCAAATATTTAAAAATAAAATATGAAAATTTTCTAATGTCTCATTATCATATATATTTACTAAAAAATAAATTAAAAAAGATAAAACTTAAAATTTTTTAAATGCTCAGTTATTTATATATATTTATTAAAAAAAATGTAAATTTCTAATAAATCATAACTAAAGTTATTTTAAAATATTTGCAAGTGAACCCTAGTCCAGTGACTATGTCAGGTTCAATTCTTGATGTTGTAACATTTAATTCCTTCCCTTGAAGGGGTTGTTTTGACCGAATGAACTTTGTAATGAATTGTACTGTTTTTAATGAGCTTTCAAATTATTATAACTATTGTCGATAGTGCAAAGCGTAAAAATTCAATATATAAAATTTTAAATGACAAAAAAGATTATTTTAAAATATTTCATTAAGAACACTATTAGACATTCTATTTTTTTTTTATTTTAAAAGAAACTACTAGTGCATTAACCATTATGATAAAATTGAAACAAGCACTCAGGAATTACATCCCACACTCTAAACAAGTGTTCTCTAAAGGACTCAATTGCAAGAGTATTAGTGCTCTTATTCGCCTGACGACGAATCCACCTAACACAAACATTTGTTCTACGAGCTAAAATTGTTTGACAATCGTTAATAACACAACCGAATTTAAAAAAATCATCTAAATAAAAAATTAAAGCATTAAAAACAATTCCGGAGTCTGTAAGCAAAACCCCATCAGTCAGCAGATTCTCTTTCATCCAACATAGACCCTCGAAGTGCAAGAGCTTCAGAGCTGAACCCAGGCCATGAAACAAACCCGACACAGCCTACAAAAACACACCTTCTTGCTCCTCAAAAACGATTCCAAAGCCTGAGGTTTGCAGAGTCGGAAAAAGTGCAGCGTCCACAAAACTATTCCACACAGCAAGTGGAATTCCTCTCCATGCCCAATAGGTCCAGCAGTAGCACAAAACTGCATTCCGGCTCAGCTGACATCTCTCCCATCCGCTTGCACGCCATGCACCATTCTCACATTTCCAATAATCTTGGAACTCTTCCAATCCTAGAGGCATTCATATGCAGCAAAGACAACTGAGTCTGTCACCATAGGTTTCTGGTTCCAAATAAATCATTTATTGAAAATTTTATTATTTCTCCCTATTTTGATTTTAATCCCATTATTTTCCCTTATTTCTATATTTATATATTATATAGAAAAGCCCTTTCAATATAAGTATATATTTTTTTAAGTATTTTTATTTTCTCAGGCAATTTACCTTGTTAGCAATTTACTTATCTGCCATGTTGCTTTTCACATACCTTTATTCTCTTGTAATTTTATTTTTCCTCACACCTTTATATATATATATATATATATATATATATATATATATATTATTGGCACGTGCTTTATAATTCTTACAATCATTTAGGAGATGCACTAGAGTAAGATCGTGTTAGATTTTAAAAAAATTATTGACTTTGATAAAATTAAAGGATTTTCTAAGATTTTCACAGATTTCACTAAAATTTTACATAAAATTTTATGAAATTGGTTGAACTTTTTTTCTAAATTTTAATTAACTTTGATGGAATGATAATGATTTTTATACATCTGAAAAAAATTAATTTCAAGACTCAATTGAACAAATTAAAAAGTTTTTAAGCCCAATTGAAAAATTGCAAAACAATGAGGGACTAAAAAACACATCATCTTCTCCAAAATTGTTTTCTTCTTCTTAACCAAAATTGATTTCTTCTTCTTAAAATCTTACCGACATGAACAATGAAAGTCTCGCAATGACTAGCATCGCCGTTGCCCATCCTGTGCCTCCAGAACAGTCGTGGGATGAGCATACGACCCGTTCGGTTTAATCGATATAAAAAAATACAATTAAAATTTTTTTATTAACAAATTAAACCGAATGAAATTTACCTTCTGAATTGAACCGAATCAGTCAGTTCGATCAATTTTAATCGATTTGCCATATATATACACACACACTTGTTTTATTACAACAAAAATTATTTTCTCAATTAACATGTATAACATATAGTTCTCATAAAATATTCATCATATATGTGAATATATATATATATATATATATAATTTTCAAATTAAAACCAAATAATATTCAACCTTCAGTCATTCAAATTACATTGTTGAATCCAGATTAAAAGCTCAAATTTAAATTCCTCAAGCACATAAATTAAGTCCCTCAAACACATGAACCATACTAAATGCACATAATAATAACACTTTTTTCTAAATGAACAACATATTTTTATAATAAAAAATCTCAATTTTTCTGATTTTATTAAAAAGTCTAGTATTTTTCGATTTTTACAATGGTCCAACACATTTTTTTTTGAAAATCCAGACTAATGTTATAATCAAATTAGACATTCAGCCGATTCTCAACTTAACCGGCTTGACCGGTCAGTCCAATCTAGATCCATTGGCAATTTTTATATACTCCAAACTGGCAACTAGCACATTGCTCTTTCACTTTTAAAAGAAATAACCTTTTATACACGTTTCAAATACTAAAAATATGGCCACAAAATGACTTATAAAAGTACACAATAAATAATTAAAAGGCTACAAAGTGACTTACGGAAGTTTACAACCCTTAACTTATAAAGAGAAACAAAAACCATTGAAAAAATGCACTAGTGCTAAAAATAAAAGGCCACTAAGTAGCTTACAACATAATACAACCATTATAAGGATTAAAAAAGGTGTATAAATACTAAAAACAAAAGGCTATTGAGTGGCTTATAAAAAAGCAAAAGATAATCAGAAAGTACACAATTACAATCAATAAACGTCCACATTAATCTATTTATTGTCACTATTCTTACTTAGATCAGCATTAATATTAGCTAGTGTGTCCTCCACACTTTTTTCTATTGGGTTATCTACCTCATCAAATATGTATTCATTAAACATACAAATAAGCACTAACTATGTATTTATGTGGCCAAATTTATAAAAACGATCATTGTTACTATAAAATGAAATAAAAAAATGAGTTGATAATTTGTCTCTTGAAATATGCATACATTAAATATTGAGAATATTTGTATTTGCCATTTCTCTTAATCGTTGAGTTTCAATCTTAAAAACACATATTTCAAGGGCTTTTTAGTTTTTTTAACTTGATTTTCATCTCAAAGGTACTGTTTAGAATAATTTTCTCCATATAAAAAATATAAAAAAAAAGAAATTGTACAAATTTAACTCGCTTCTCTTTCTCTATCTCTCTTAAATCGTGAATGTGTGTGTCTGTGGTTTTTTCTTCTATCAATAGTCATTAGGGGAATGATTAAAAATTCATTAGAAGAAGAAAAAATGATGGGATTTTCAATCCTACTACACTTACTAATTGCTGACTGAGCGAAAATATATTATTGATTTTGATGATTTGAACAGATTTAGTGCAAAGCAAATTTAACATTTAGTCATGTATTTTAATTAAATAATTGGATTATCCCTGACTCTTGAATATATTAAACTATTTAATCATTCTTTCATTTAAAATGTGCAATTTTGATCGTTAAATAATAATGTTATATTAAATGTGAAGGCTAAATAGTAATTTATTATAAGATATTTAACTACAAAAGTATATTTTTCAAATTGGAATAAATAATTGAATAAATCTAAAAGTGGAGAATGATACAATTATTTAATAAAAAATAAATAGACTAAATAATTATTTAGTTATTTATCCTTCAATAAATCATATTTATTCAATGGAATAAAACACATGCAGATTCCAAGCTCTAAAGCCTTCCAAAGTTCAAATGTTTGTTGCTATATACTTATAAAATAAAATGCAAATAGCAGTAAACTAGTAATGATAGAATTATTATAAGAACACCATAATGATAACTTTGAAAGCCGCCCTGTTAGTTTAGAGCTATTATTACAAGATTTTGACAGGGAAAGGTAAGTACAGTGAAAGTCTTGAAGCAAGTGAAGAAGAAATGAAAGCATAAAATGATGATGAGAAAGAAAGAGGCTGCTGCTTCCAAAGGCTAACTTTGTGTAGAAGAAGCCAAATTTTGTAAAGTGGATGTGTGAGAGAGAAGGCCAGAAGGGCCCTGTGCTATGCCTCTCTATCTTCTTGATTTGACACAAATGCACAAATAAAGCTCTGGTCTGCATCTTGGTTTGCATATGGGGGCCATTTTCTACATTGAGGTATATTGTGGGGTTTGGTGTATTAATTGTGATGTTGGTATATTTTTGCTTGCCCTTTCTCTCCTTTATTTAGTCCTCTTTGCCCATTTGATTGCAATAATGTCCATATATTCTATATTTTTTGTTGTCCTGTGCTGCTCCCAAGAAACAGCCAAGGATAAAATTTAAAGTGATATATTGTGGGAAATTCCAAGTAGGAATTTTATATGTTTATCAAAATTTAATTATATTATTCAGATAAAATTATAGCAATTTTGGATTTCAAATTCTTCAAAAAAGATTATTGATTTTATATCATTAATCATATATAAAATAAGCACTAATTTTATTTGACTATTGATGAAATAATATAAATAGCCAAACATGACAAATTAATTACTGTGACATATACATACATATTTAACAAATCAAAAAACTGCACAACTAATAAAAATATTGATATCCTAAAATATTAAAAATTTTCAATTTTATTTATCAAATAGAGAACTTTTCAATTTTTATTTTTCTAAATTTTGAAAATATAAATTTAGTGAAATCATTTTTACATATATATATATAAAATGAGTTTAATTTTAAATCAATATTTCAGCGTCATTTTTTTTAAATTTAAATAGCTATTTTTATCAAATACTTTTGCTTTCAACCGCTAAATAATTATATGATAAAGACCTTTTTTTTCTCTGTATTTATATAATAATTATATATGACTTTTATATCTTAAGGTCTCTACAAGTAGAATAACACATTTTGGAATTTTTCATTCACAGACAAGTTAAGGAAACAAAATAAGGTCTAAAAGCTTCTTTCTATCAAAACCATTAAATTTCAGTAATTTTTCAAATATAAACCTGCAATATTTGACTCACAAATGACGTATTCTTCGTTATGACTATTAACGGTCTGTTTGAATGGAAGTAATTTTTTTTAAATGAATCAAAATAGCTGAGGAAAATAACTATAAAAAATAATTTTATCTTGTTTGGAATAAAATAGAAAATAATGAAGAAATGAAAAAATAATCTATTTTCCTCCCCTGTGCATAAATGGAATCTCTCCGTGTGGAAGAAAAAATAATGGTTGAAAGCAGGAGTTTCGCCAATATTATGCAATTACCAAATACTCCTTTATTTTGGATTGAATTAAATTGAGTAGAACATATGATTTTATTTTCTTTTTTTTTGGTTAAATTTGGTTTGTATTTTGATATTTTTATTTTAATTCACATAATATTTGTTTACTCCGGCTGCCTTTACAATTTTTATATTAATTAAATAATTACACAATATAATTAAGGAATTAAGTTAAGATTAGATTGATATTAAGTCCATATTTATCGAAAAGGGAAAAAAATAAAAGGACAAGTGAGATTAAAATGGTAAAATGTTAATAATAAAATTTTTTTTCCTCTATAAAACTTCACCTTGGAATATGTTTGGTTCCAATTTTTTAACCATCTTAATATTGTGCAGCTTGGAAGAGAAAACATTTTGTCTTGCACGTAATATATATTAGTGTTCTGAGTTTCGGCATTTTGCTGGTGTAGCTTTGATAAGGCAAGCGAACAATATCTTGGTCTCTTGTCCTCATTGAACCAAATTTTATTTATTGTATTGCCCTATATGTCTCCAACACATATACAACATAAATGAAAAAGAGCAGAGAATTATCAATGAAAAATAAGAGAGAGACAGAAATTAAAGTATTTGGGACGTGCATTGGTGTTGAAAGCTCCCAGACAAAAATACCCTGCCCACATGCTTTCTTTTTCTTTTCTTTTACTTTCACTCTTCTCTTCTTTTTCAAACGTACGTTTTATATATATATATATATATATATATATATATATATAAACCTTAATTAATTTGTTTTGGAAAAGAAAATCAACTAAAGATAACTGAATTAATTAATCTTTTCCGTTAATTTAATTAGGTTTTTTCTAAAATTATAGATATGTAGTAGTTGAAGGACACGCAACAATGAGGCCAAGAAATAAGAAATTATTATATATTATTTAATTTCCAGCGAATTGAAAATAATTGAGAGAGAAACAAATGAAGGTAGCGTGTTCGTATAAACCATGCAGATTCATGCACTTTATTAGGACCCAAAATTTTAGTAATGTCTGCATCAAATGAGACATGGAGATATAGCTTTTGGTGGTGACTAATGAGGAATGATAGACACGGAGTTTAAGAGGAAGATGGGGGTTAGCTACAAGTGCTATTCATTTACAGTTGTGGATTTATATATTTTTGTCATCTTTATTCATAAGAATGTGACTTTTCTATATATATATCAGAGACAAAAAATCTTCACCTAATTAGCAGATAAGCCAATCATGTCTCTTGGCCTAGTACATATATATAGTGAGGTGGGTGGGGCTTGATCAAGTGGTTTTGTTCGATTTTCCACTTTACTGGGAGACACAGGTGGAAAATGTTGAGTTGGGGGGTTTTCTTTTTTCTACAATTTTTTGAGTTTTTTCTCGCTAAAACTCAAAAACTCGACTATTATTGACTTAAAATTTATTGATTTTAACTTATGTAATATACGCTTTGATGTTTAAAACACTTCAAGTAAGTTTATTCCTCGTTTCATTGATTAGGGTAAGTATCAAATTTAAAAAAAAAACATATTTTTTGCATTTTTAAGCAAATATAAAAAAATAATGATATCTAAATAACCTAAATCAAAATAATTGGTAATGGTCCCAAAAGAGTTCTTTTTTATTTAAACTTGAAATATTCTTTAGTTTAAATTTCTTTTTGGGACAATAAAGCAAAGATCTCCAATGTTTGTACAGGTAAAACAAGACAAAAGGAAAGACTTGCTATCAAGGTAAAAGATACGTACTGTATATATATATATATGTCTGTGTACAATTATTCTATGATCATTTCTATGTTTTCCACCAATGATTAAAGCAATTCCTACCGTTGCAATTCATATACACCAAATACAGAGCTTTGTTATTAACAGCTGAATTTACTAATCTTTTAATGCAACAAATGATTTATATCTTTTTGAATAATAAAATTAAAAATAAAAAATTTATAATATTGTATTTTTCTGCTTGGAGTTGATATTAATAAAAAATATAAAATTTTATATTAATTAATTTGAATATAACTTCTTTAAACCTTCTATACCTGAATTACTTTTTCAAGAATTTGCAACATGGATGAATTTCTGTCACTATGTATCAATAGCATTAATGGAGGAACATGTCGTATTAGTAAGCTCTATTAATCAAATATTTATACCTGCGAATCAAGATTTAAAGTCCCCAACTAAATAAAGTCAAATATCATATTTTTATTAAGTAATAACCCTCACAAAAAAGGGACAAAAAAAAACTCTAAACACGTAACAAACGAATTGAAGAATGTTTTACACACGAAAGAATAATCAAGTGGTAAGTGTACATATGACTTCACAAGTAGATTTAGGTTCGAATTTTTCAACTCTAATATTAAAAAAAAAAGATTTTATTATAGTTTAAAAAAATATTATAATAAATATACATGCAATTCATAAATGAGAATTCCATTCATGTGAAAATCGTAAATGTTGTAACAGAACAAGTAGAGCGTGGGGATGAACATTCCGTGAAGCAACTAATGGCTGATATGAAAGATGGGCCTCGGTACTCAATTCTCGTAATAGACCATTTTTAAGATTTGTATTCGACTTTCTTTTTGGGCTTGAATTTGACCTTGTGGCTGTCCCCATAAATAAATCTTATAATATTGCTAACCCAATCCTCCATTTCACTCCCAAATTTTTGTAACTTAGTCACAATTACACCTTAATTTGAATTAATATTCAACTAATTATTTTGCATCTTAAAATTTATTTAATTTTAATTTAAATTAAATACGCAATCTTAATTTTTTTAGTCTATTATATGAATGCTTGAGTTTGATTTTATTATTTATTATTTAAATACTGAGATATGGAGTATATTTTTATTTTATTTTAATCAAAATTGCAATTTTAATTTAGTTTTAGAGTGTAACCGTAACAAATTGATAAGTTTTGGATGTTGCAATTCACTTTTAAGGTACTATTGTTGGATGTATATTTAAAAGTTTTTTATTTTTTATTGCAAATTTATTAATGTTAGAAAAATATTTTATTCTTTTAGGAAGAAAGTTATTTCCTTGCAAAACGAAAAATATTTCGTTGATTGGTTTTTTTAGCAGTTTAAAGATAAAAAAAATTAAAAAAATTTCTAAGGTAAATTATTTTTCGTAAACAGAAAAACAACATAAATTGACATACTAACAAATTGGCTAAATCTCTAGAATCATAATAATTTGAAATTAAAACAAAAAATAAAATTATATGGTTTCATTGTGTGGCAATCACGATTTGATCCCTTGACAATATGCAATATAAGAAAAGCATTAGACTAGTAAATTAATAGTTGAATGACATTTTATTGATAATGATAAATTAATTCATTACAAATAAAACTAAGTTGTTCCTAAATATGTCAATTCACCTTTCTTTTTTAGGGAATTTTTGTTTGTCTGAATCATTCCTTACAGAAACATTGTGATTGGAATGTGAGTTTCACATTTTCAACGAACATGAAGTTTTAAGGCCAACACATCTCTCATTGCTATTATGATTGCTTCCTCTCAATCAACAACAATTTTAACATTAACCATCCAATATATATAAAAGTAGAAACGGGAAATATTGAGTTCCTAAAACCCTTTTACAAATTTTTAATTTAATTGGTAATAATAAAAATAATTTAGTCATTTATAGTTTTTAATTTTATTGATATTTTTATTTCGATTTGAATTTAAATTCTATTGGAAAGTTTAATCTAATTCTATTCTAATTATGATATCAATTTATTATTTTTATTATATTAATATTAATTAGAAATTTGTTTCTACCCTACCACTATATATATATATTTAGTTTTAACTGCTTTTGACTATCAATTTTTAATTGTTTTTGGCTATCAATAATTTTTTTTTTTACTATCAAGAATTATTGCTTTAAATTTTTGCTAATTTGAAATTATTAAGTTTGTGATCATGTTTTTTTAGTAAATATTAACTCTCTAATTTTACAAATTAATAGAATAATTTTTATTTATATTTCTTATAATTTAGTAATCATTTCATCTTTTTTGTTTGTGTTTAAAGTTATAAATTTATAAATTTATAATTATAGATTCGTTATGAACTTAATAAAAATTGTTCTACTTATGGGTTAGTAACGAAATCTTTTTCGTTTCTAAAACTATAACTTAAATTGATTTTTATTAATTAACAAATTATGTCTTTTGTTGCTAACAGTTGACAAAAGGATTTACAAAAAGGTTAGCAATGGAATTTTTATCCATTGCTGAATTTATAACCAGAATTGATAATCCGCTTTATAGAAATTTAAAACTCACTGCGTATCTCTTCCACGTCACATTTTTTGGCATGTTTGTTCTTCCATTTCTATTTTTCCTCCTTCTTTTCATTTTATATTTTATTAATAAAAGTTTAAATTTTATTTGGATTGTAAGATTAATATTTATAATTATAATATTTTTTATTTTTAAGTATTTTAATAGAACCATGAGAATTCTAATATTTAAATTAAAATATAATAAATCATAATTTTTTTTTTGAGTATATAGAAAGGAGATTTGAATTTAAATTTATTGTCAGGTTGTATATGTACTTATCACTAGGCTATGCGATGGTGTACATAAATCATAATTTTTTTGCTTGTGTCACGATCCAAAACCGTAGACCAGACCGGCACTAGGATCTAGGTAAGCTTAAAGCCTCCGAGGCCCGTAGTAAGCCTAAACTATTAAAATCAATTTCTATTATCATTTGACTAAGGGAATAGTAAGCTCATATTATGACATTATTCATAAATTAATCAGAATTAACATTTCTGACTCAGCCTTAATATTAAATACTGTTCATAGCTCGGACCCATATCCATTTAATAAAAATACATTCTCATGTAAACATTTATTTGTCATAATATGATCAAACTATTCTTATCATAGTCTCCAAATATTCAAAAAACACTCTACAATTTTTTATAATCACATGATAATTTTTTTTACATCATCAAATATTAATTAAACATTCTAACTGCGGAATTAAATAAAATGTTCGGAAAACCACAAATATTAACAGATAATTCATACTAACATGTTCGAATCTCTACAGAGAAGGAAACAGAGTTTTATAAACCAACGATACTTATATTTCCTGAAAAATATTTATGAAATGGGGGTGAGTTTCACTAAATTCAGTGAATAATAATAAATAATACAAATTCACACATTCAGACAGTATACTTTCACAATATATAAAATGGACATACTTTCACGAGCACATGACACAACATCAGCATCTTCAAACAAATCACATTCAAATATTCACAACATGTGAAAATTGGTCAGTGAAGTCACAAATCCACCTATTAGTCCCCGGTCAATTTCCATTATAATAATATACATATATCGGGGAGCCAATCTCCCATACCTGACCCACTAACCCATGGTGACACATTGTCACGACTCAAAACCATGGGCCGAACCGGCACTAGGACCTGGGTAAGCTTAAGGCCCCCGAGGCCCGTAATAAGCCTAATCTCTGATTTCAACACCATAATTACATGAAAATATTCTACAAGTTGGCCCTTTATATTTTTAATGACTCAAACTGTCACAGGGCCTTATTTTATTCAACTCAATCATTCCCATAAAGTCTTACATACACTTAACATTATTATTATTACAATCATAAATCTTAACATAACTGCGGATTTTCTACTACTTTATTATTACAAAGAGTTCTAAATAATTTTATCTTATACCTTTACATATTTCTTTAAATAACTTCAAAAGAAAGGAAACTAAAGCCTCAAATATATACAACTGATTCACCAATTCCTGAAACAATATAAAGGATAAGGGGGAAAGGGGTGAGTATAAAACTCAGTGAATAATAACATATAATACCAAACCCACACATTCACACAAATGATA
>CANUEX010007425.1:0-12526 GCA_948099535.1 Jatropha multifida
TTCAACTGGGTTGTGTGAAAATGCTTTGTTTTTTTGTTTGTTGTTGGCCTTACTGGTGGGTGTTGCCCCCCCCCCCCCCCCCCCCCTTGTGCACTCTGGATGATGACACGTGTCATGGAAAAATATTTTTACAAAGAAAACTATTTTGCAAAAAATGTTTTATCTGATTATGGTTTTGCCTGATTGGGGGTGGGCTCCCTGGGTTCACAAGCCACAGGACCATGGAATCACACGATGTGATATGATGGTTATTAAAGCATGCTTGGAGAGAGCATGGTCCTGTTAAGGTGATTTCATTGACTAACAACCACTTGATGTGCATATGATTGCAAATGTTTGTGGGTGATATGATTGTCATTGTGTGAATGGAGAATGTCTATTTAGAATGCCTTAAGTATCATTTGTGTGAATGTGTGGGTTTGGTATTATATGTTATTATTCACTGAGTTTTATACTCACCCCTTTTTCCCCCTTATCCCTTACGTTGTTTCAGGAAATTGTGACTCAGTTGAATATATTTGGAGCATTAGTTTTCTTTCCTTTGAGGTTATTTAAAGGATTATGTAAATGTATAAGTTAGAATTATTTAGCATTCTTTGTAATTGTACAGTAGTAGAAAATCCACAGTTATGTTAAGATTTATGATTGTAATAATAATGTTAAGTGTTTGTAAAATTTTATGGGAATGATTGAGTTGAGTGAATTAAGGCCTTGTGATAGTTTGAGTCACTAAAAGTATAATGGGCAAACTTGTAGAATATTTTCATATAATTGTAGTGTTGAAATCAGAGATTAGGCTTACTACAGGCCTCGGGGGCCTTAAGCTTACCTAGGTCCTAGTGCCGGTCCGGTCCATGGAAACAGGTCGTAACAAATTATTATGATATTCAATGTCAATATTATAATAATATTAATTTAAAAAATAAGTTATAATACATATTAATATGATAATCAACATTAAAATTATGATAAATTTTTAATTAAAAAATAGATTATAACATTATAATTATTTAATACATATTAATATGATAATTGAATGACAATCAAGACCAATATTATATAATTTCAATTGAGAAAGATAGCTTATAACATTATAATAATTATAATTATTTACTAATATGTATTAATTATGATAATTAAAATCAATATTTATATAACTAGTAATTACATTCTATGTGACACTATTAAAATTTGAAAGTCCTATGTAAAATTATAATTTTGTGTCATTATTAAGAATATTATATGTCAAGAGTAAATGAAGAACATTCATTTATGAAGTGCCACATGTCAGTTTCTTAAACAAAATGCTTGCTTTATATATATATTGATTAATTAAATAAATCTCAATTTTTTTTTGTGTTATTAAAAATAAAGGAGAATTCAACTTATATCTTTTTAAGCCATAACCATCACCTTATTTTTCTTAAATAAATCCAATCCAGTGGATTTTTGAAAAAGAAAACTTTAGAATTTCTCTTTTCCACATGAAAGGAAGGATCTTGAAGTCAACTTCAATGGTATTAACATACAAATCAAATCGCTGAAATGAAATTATTCTAATAGCAGAAAATTACTACCACTTATCAATAAAATAAATTGAGAATATACACTTTTATCCTGATATTTAAAGAAAGCTGCCATGAAAAAGAAAAAACATAGGTAAAGTGGGAATTGGATGAGAAGCCACGTGGATTAGAAATGATGTTGATATGTTATTATTTGGCTTTTGCATTTTGTGGGCAAAGCCTATGAATGACATAACTTGCAAGTTGCATACTTGTGATGGAAACCTAAGCTTTTGGTCCCCTTCTAGACATGCTCTAAATATGCAACTTGTGGAGACATTTCATTCCTTGGAATGAAAACCAAACTTCATAGTTTGCCAAGAGATAGAGACAACTCACTGCAATTCCAAGCAATAAATATATATTTAGCTTAATGGTTTATGGGCTTGCTTGGAAAAGTTTTGTAGCCCAACCATAAGCCCATGTCGTTCATTTTACAATGGAAAAGATGGGGGAAAGGCCCAATCTTGAGCAGAACTATATTCTTTCTTCTTTATTGGCTCTTCTTCCTTGTATTATTGAATGAAGAGAGAGAGGGAGAGATGTGGGCATGCAAAGAAGAGGATGTTGATTGGAATAAGTATTAGATTAGGAAATCAGGATTTAAAACTAAGGAGTTCAAACTTATAATTATTTGAAATTAAACAAAATCCACAAAAAGTGGCTCAAACAATAAAATACATTTAAATTGAGTGAACGATCTACAAAATTAAAGTTCGATTCATAAAATAAATACTCATGAAAAGAGATAATCATGTGCTTCGAAATAAGAATAATTTCATACCAAAAGTATATGAATTTAGTCGTAATAATATGGAAGTAGGAAAATGGAAGTAAATGGTTAAAAGTGAATGGAAGCAAATAGGTAGTGATAAGGACAACATCTTTCTACTTGAAAGATGCATTTTGATGAATATCAAATTATCTTTCATAAGAATGACTATTAACGGTATGTTTTTCCAATTCATAATTCTTAAAATAAATTATTATCTTTTAATAAAAAAAAATAGCTCAAAGAATCAATGTTGGTTAAAATTGAGCAATTGGGGTTCTTTTTTTTTTAATCAAAAATCTCGATCAGAAAATTTGGATATTAAAATTGTTACATCGGGAGAGTTGTTTCCTATATGGGCTCTCACTTTATAGTATTCAAATCAATCCTAATTAAAATACAATAAATTTTTGAATACTGATGGTTATAGATCGAAATTGCGATTAAACGATACATCACTAATATCATAAATTAAGGATTGAAAGTGAGAGATTCAAAATTATAACTTGCAAACCTATAAATGCCCACTACAAGACTAAAATTAGCCATGCTATGCATATCTGAAAGTTTTGCATGTGAAATTAGCTAATAAGCTTTTAACCCATTTTGGTAGGATTTTTTTAAATGGCATTAAACATGTTTTTGCTGTTTTAAAATTCAATATTATGTTTTCATTTATACATTAATTTCATAATAAGATAATTAATTAAAGGAAGTTTAGTGAGTTCACATAATTAATCTACCACATGGAATTTGAAGAAACGTTTTAATACCCATTTAAGCGAAATCAAAACAATACTACATGCTACAAAACGAGTCAAAACATGGAGCTACCAAGAGAGAACGTACAACAATTCTAATAAACTAAGATTTAAAAATAAAATAAATAATATTTTCTATATTTTTGGTAATTAGTCATTCAAAAGATAAAAAAAAATTATAAATAGAAGTTAAATCAGACAATTTTCAAGAAAAATGATTATTTTTTTTTAGTATTAAGGAAAGGTATTTGAACTTGAATCAATTGTCAGGTCGTAATTCACTCATCACCGGACTATGCTGTAATGTGCCATTTTTTCAAAAAATATAATCTATTTTTCTTTTTTTACATTATAGTTAATCCTTAAATTATTTATTATACCCTTATTAAATTTTACTATTTTTAATAAACCTTTATTAATTCTTTGCGCTATTTTATATGGATATAATAGAAAAGTTATATGAATAAAATTATCTTTTAATCATAATAGCTACTATTTTTTAATTTGTGTGAAAATAGAGAGCGGACAATTTTTTGGGACAAAAAGAGTATTTTTTTTTAGTATCGAGGAAGGGGATTTGAACACGGAACTAAACTATTATCAGATTGTATATGCACTTATCATTAGACTGTGTCTTAATAAATTAAATATAATTTATTAGTTGGAAATGAGCATCGCAGATGTTTTTACCCAGTAAAATGTGAAAACCTTGAGATTATATTTTTAAAAATGGTCAATGAAATTAGTTGGAAAGTCCCTTTTCTTGTTACTATCCATTCTGACTATTTCATGGCTTGAATAATTTTATGTGAATACTACCTGTTAGTGTTAGTATATTTTCATTTCCTCAATTAATCTTTTTTTAAGAAATTATATTGTTCATACAAAATTATTCCATTTTTCTTTTGGTCCAGAGTTATATTTTATTAACATTTATGATTGTTATTAGGAGAAAAAAATGATCTTTAGACTATTATATTTATATATAAAGTGAAATTTCTAAAAGAGAAAATTATAAAAAAATATTCTCAAAGTCACTTTTTGTTGTGGACTTGCTTAATTTTATATTTTGATTACATATTAGCAAATTAAATTAATATATAGCTCTCTAATGTGTCGATTTAACACATTACATCAGTCATATGTTGTCATTTTCCTCTTTCTAATAGGTTGATTAATAATACAAATCACCATCAACTCTTCAGAAAAAAAACCATATATATATATATATATATATATATATATATATATGTATTTCACATATAAAATTCGTATAAAATTTGCTTGGATACGATACATGGTTTGTTTTCCAATAAATGGTCTGAAATAAATAAATAAATAAATAAATATACATATATATATATATATATATATATATATATATATTTTTTTTTTTTTTTTCAGTACCACATCACATAAGAAGTTGAGTTGAAGGAATTTTCCCTCCATGGTAGTTGGTTGGCTATTTGCCTACTTGGCCAAAAAGTCCACCAACAACCTTCAATACTGTTTTCTTGTCTTTCTTGATTGTTCATAAACCTTTAAAGAAAGCCAGTCTAGTATTAAAAACCCATCAGCCACCCAACAAACAAAGTCAAAATTGCCAAAGTAATACTACTGCCACCCACTTTTTAATTCAACAAATGTAATATTTGAGAATAGTGGCAGTGAACGAAAGAGATGGATATCAGCTCATCATCTATATCATCATCTTCATCAATAATATCTCCTGCATTCGTAATGGTGATGACCCAGTCAGAATAATACCGAGCAAAAGGTTCCCAATTTTCTTCTTTTTCATTTTCTTTGATTTAAAACAATTTATATTCAACTCTACCCATATTCTTTGTACGTTTTCCTTCAAGCTCACTTCCTGTTTTCTTTTGTTTGTACGTGGTTTGAGGGATTTGCCGTTTTTTTGTTGGTATGTTTGGTTGTTCAAATTCTGAATTAATGAAGTGTTTGCTGTTTGTTTGTTCTTGTTATCAGGAGGAATATTTTCATACTTTGGAGAGAGAGAGTTTATAATTTTGGGTTGTGTAATAACTAATTAATAAGAGGTGTTTCTGAATTCTTTTGATGGTTTTAGCATTCTTGGGATGTCTTTATCAAGAACTTTCACTTTTGGAGCTGTTTTGCTTATGTGGCTGTGTTGGTCTCCACTACTTGTTGGAGCACAAAATGATGCCATCACTGATCCTATAGAAGGTAATTTTTGCTTCAATTGTTGTTTTTCCATTTTATTTCCCTGTGCTTTTAGTTTGAAGAAAGATATTTTCTAAATACCTCACCAACAAGTTTCCTTATACTCTAACTATGGTATAAGGAATTGCTTAGAGCTAATATATATGAGGTGATGTAGAAGTGCTTCTGTATAAAGTTCACAATCAGAAACACTCATCAATTTAATCAGTGTTTTAGAAACTTCAAATAATTATATAAGGAACGTGTCGGTCAAATGATTTCCATGTATTAGATGATGGTGATATTCATGTATTAGATGATGTCAAAACAGGTGAACTTATCAACTAAGAGATGCTGAAAAGAATGAAGAGAACTTAATTAATTTTTCGATATTTTTGGTTGGCCAAGTGAATGAAATAATGAATAGTGTATGTGCTGAATTTTGCAGTAAGGGCATTGCAGGATATCAGGAGAAGTTTGATTGATGTGAACAAAAATTTGAGCAATTGGAATCGTGGGGATCCCTGCACATCGAATTGGACAGGAGTTTTGTGCTTCAATACAACAAAGGATGATGGCTATTTACATGTTAGAGAACTGTATGAGTTCATACTTTTTTCTTTATATGCGTGTATGTCAGATTGCATTTTCATTTCAGTTTGTGTGAAAGAAGTTTATCAGTTTATCATTCTATTATCATCCTTCAAGTTCAAGGTAGAACTTAGAAGATAGGCAAATTTTTTCAAATAGATCACCAACTATTTTTATGAATCTGAAATTCTATTAATAATTTAGTTTCCTTAAAACAAATTGCTTTGTTAACTGCATGCTAAGTTGAGTGCTACTTCATGCCAAGCAATGCATTATGTAATAGCTGAATTCTAGTTACAAACTCTGAAAATTAGAGAATGTTGTTTTAAGTAAACTTCTCTATACACTGAATGGAAGTATCTCCAGAACCCTTTATTCCTACCTTTTCTTTAGGTGAAAACTGTTAATAGTATGTTCTTTATATTTCTTTTCTTTGCAGGCAATTACTTAATATGAATCTGTCTGGAACTTTATCACCATCGCTTGGTCACTTAGCTCAAATGGAAATATTGTAAGACAGATTATTATGTATATTCTCAGAAATTTCTCTCTGAGAATGGACATCTATTTCTCTATTTTATTTTTTCCTGTATTTCTTTTGTCTCCCAGCTAATAATTGTTCTCTTTTGATGTTGTTGAAGAGATTTTATGTGGAACAATATAAGTGGGAGTATACCAAAGGAGATAGGAAACATAAAATCTTTGAAACTCTTGTAAGTTAAACTGTTTCCTTTTTTTGTTTGCTTCATCATTCAAGTTCATTAACATATAATGCAAATATCCTCATCAACTTAGACATTAAAAAATTCTGTGATCTTAACTTCTATAGTTGGTTTTACTATCCAATTTATTTAATGTTGATGATAGAAAAAATCTAAATATTGTTATTGTTTTACCGCTCAATTACTATGCTCTATATTTTTGTCTTGCTTTCTTATTCTATTATAATTTTTCTGTCAGGCTTCTGAATGGAAACCAATTAACGGGTCCCTTGCCTGAAGAGCTTGGCTATCTTCCAAACTTGGATAGAATACAGATTGACCAGAACCATATATCTGGATCAATTCCTCGATCATTTGCTAACTTGAACAAAACAAAGCACTTGTGAGAGTTTCTCCGATGCTATTTAGCATAAGAACCGGTGTTAATACATCTTGATTCTTAGACTCCTTTTTCAATTCATATTATGAGTTTTGTTTCCCTTTTGGCAGTCACATGAACAACAATTCAATAAGTGGGCAAATCCCAGCAGAACTATCCAGATTACCAAGTCTTGTTCACTTGTAAGTTGGCAATTGGCTAGATTTATATAAGAGAATGCATCATTTCTTTGTATTTATGGAGCAAGCTGTGAACATCTTCAGTAAAATTTAATTCTATGCTTTTCTTGCTCTTCTCTCATACCAGCTCATTTGTTGATATATAATTAATTTTGCAGCCTTCTGGACAATAACAACTTATCTGGATCTCTTCCACCACAGTTCTCTGAATTGCCAAACTTACTTATACTGTATGGTTTCTCTGCTTCCCTAGAGATTAAGCAGGATTTTATGTTTTCTTATGTCAATTATACTACAGTAGGTCTTATCCTTCAATATTTTTTTCTAATAGTTTTTTCCGTTGCATTTATTTCTTTTTTATGCAGTCAACTGGATAACAACAACTTTGATGGGGCTGCAATTCCAGATTCTTATGGCAACATGACTAAACTGTTGAAATTGTAAGTGGAAATTTCAATCTGAAACTTCTAACTAACTTTTGGAGCCTGGAATGGAGAGCAATTTGCTAGCTTCTGTATTTAAATTATGCATGGTATTGAGACCTGAGAATTGTGGACCAAAGTAAAGAGTTAAATACACATTGATGAACATAAATTTCAGATCTTTTAACATGATGCTGCCCTGGCTTCATTGTCATTCTTTGGATTTTAATTACATCTTTTTTCTACTATATAATGTAGTCTCTAATATGAACTGACAAGCATGAATACTGTGAACTGCAGCCAATTATATTCACAAACTGGCTGACTTACATTTTTTTTACCTGCTAATTTAAAGCTTGATATAAGGATACTGGCCGCAAAAGTTTGGTCTTTCAGCAATAAATTTAGTGGAATGTTAACTTAAGGTTATCCTCTTTCTGAGAACTTTGCTGTGGTAGTCATAGAAATAAATCATTAGATCAGAAGATATTGGCTTTGGAGTATAGGTTTTGAGCTAAAAAAGGAAAAACAAATAAATTTAAAGACAAGGAACATCAAATCAAGTAATATAAGGACACTGCCTCCTGTCAGTAAAAAAGGAAGGACTATCCTTTCATTTTAAAATTTGAGGACATTTAGCCTTTGAGGGTGAATGGAATGCACTAAGGTATGTCAAAGTGAATAAATAATTTCTTACTAATTTAATGTTAAAATCGTAAATGAATTATTCGAAAATAGTAAAAGTGTTGGTAGTTGTGACTTGATTATGGCATCAAGCTCTGCATCTTTTATTCCAATGAAGCTTGCTTGAACCATGCAATCTGCTCCCATTTTGAACTTAGTGCGATCTCAAATTGACTTGATATTGGCTGAAACAAGTTTGAAGAGCACCTTATTGCTTGGCTCAGCTTATTTCATCTCGATGCATAGGGAAGTGGCAATCTTGTGTTCATCTGCACATTAAAACCAATGGGATTTTATGAAATCATACAGCATATTAAACTTTGAACTTTCTGTTATGGTTCAGTACTTCTCTAATAATTATGATAGCTCGAATAGTTAAGAGATTGATACAGATCTAATGTGAAAAAAAGACCTTTTTGCATTTTTGTCATTGTTTTGTTGGCTATCTTCAGATTTGACTTGAAGTTGAAAGACTATATTCATATGACTGCATTGTATTGCCTCCCTGAACATTTGGGTATGCTTGTGTCTTTAAAATTGAAGGACTTTTCCCAATAATGAAAAGCACTTAAACGTACTTTTTTCGATCTAATAAGCACCTAGTAAAGAAATGGTAAGATATGGGTAAGAGTTGTTGCAGATCTCCCTCCTACCCAGGTCCCACATTGCCATAAGTGATAGAAACCTTGACATAAATTGCTCGACTAATGTCATATGACTGCATTTTATTTCCTTTTGAAATATGGAACACATTGGTATGCCTGGTAAAATTAAGTATCTCTTTTATGATTGTCTTTCCATCTGTTGTAACATTTTGTCTTAAATTTTCCATTATAGTGGAAACGAAATTATTTGATGTCAACTAGCTCTGGCAAGTTAGAAGCTTAATCTACTTCCGAAACTATAGTTGTAGTATGTTGGTTATGTTATCTTTGCCCTCTTTTGTTTATCAGGAGTCTCAGAAACTGTAGCTTGCATGGTCCGATCCCTGATCTGAGCAGGATACGAGACCTCGGCTATCTGTAAGTTTATAATTTCTTTTCTTTCCACATCATTAATGGTGATTATAGGATTTTTCGATTGAAATTTGAAATGCATAAAACTGAATAAACTTCTATGTATTCCTATTAGAAGATCTGTCCTGTCTCTTTTTATTTATTTGTTTTTTCTCACAAGCAAAATTTTGATGTAATTTTCAGAGACCTCAGTTCAAACCAGCTAAATGGATCCATACCTCCAGGAAGGCTTGCTGAGAATATTACAACCATGTAAGATTTCTTTATCTTTCAAATGTTGCACCATTTGCATTTTTGGGGGAATTTGCTTGAATTATTGTGTCTCTGCGTGTGTGTGTGTGTGTCATATCACTATTATGTTACTATGTGTTTACTTAGAGTAAACCCCTAAGTGTCTTGAGTATTTTAAATAGTTAATTTTATATTTCTTCAATGATATCCACTAGCCTAACAATTTTACAGTGATTTATCCAACAACAATCTTACTGGAAGTATTCCTGACAACTTTTCTGGCCTGACTCATCTTCAGAGATTGTAAGTGCTTGTCCACATGCTTATTTCTTAATCTTTATTGTGCGAAATTTGGTTCCAATTCATGTCTCCATTTCTGTAATATTGCGATGCTACTAATTAAAATAATAACTGTGGAAAACATTTAACTCTAAAAAATTAGATTTGCTTAACTGGACTACTTTCCGTGACAGGTCTCTTGCGAATAATTCTTTGAGTGGCTCCATTCCATCTGGCATTTGGCAAAATCGTACTCTGGGTGGATCTGAAAGACTTGTCTTGTAAGAGCTGAATTAAAAGTTTCACCATTTTCCTTGATTAAAAATTTCACCCCTAGGGTGGACTATAATTTTGTAGTATCTCATAGTTGTGCTGTTAACAAATTGTTTGATACTCTAATGATATTGCAGGGACTTTGAGAACAATAGACTGTCAAACATTTCTGGCAGTGCCACTATTAGTCTCCCTCAGAATGTCTCACTCTGGTCTGATTCTTTACTTGCTTACTATGTTATGTCTTGATTTTCATGATGCATATATACCTTTTCGCTCACTAATGGTTCCAGACAATTTTCAGGCTTCAAGGGAACCCTATATGCCTAAATTCCAACCTAGTCCAATTCTGTGGATCTCAGAATGAGGATCTTAACAAGCAGGGTTCAACAAACACTTCTGATGACTGTCCTGTTCAAGCATGCCCTTATGTATATTCCCCAACATCTCCTATACGTTGTTTTTGTGCTGCCCCTCTTATTGTCGGATATCGGTTGAAAAGTCCCGGACTATACGATTTTCCACCCTATAGAGATATGTTTGAGCAATATTTGACATCTGGTCTCAAATTAGAACTTTATCAGCTATATATAGAGTATTTCCAATGGGAAGAAGGACCTAGATTAAAAATGCAATTGGAGCTGTTTCCTGTCTATGATGCTAGCAACAAGAGTTCTCATCTCTTTAATACTAGCGAACTTCGACGTATCATGAGCATGTTCACTGGATGGAACATTCCTGACAGTGATATATTTGGACCTTATGAACTTATCTACTTCACTTTGCTGGACCCATATAAAAATGGTTTGTCTCAAAATCTTTATTGCTGTCAGATTATCACAAAGTTAATGCATATTTTAGTGAACTTTGATATATTTCACCTGATAGTAAATATGAAATGTGAACTTAGGATAATGGTTTTTATGCACTTTTTAAGTGAACTTGCCAAATAGTTACTTAAGATGCCTACAAGCATGTTTCTTGTACTCAAGAATGGTGAAGATCTACCCAAACATCATCTTTTTGCAATATGCTGAAGTTTGACCTGATTGCTTCTCTTACATCTGTACCTAACAAAAATTTTCCTAGAACAGGCATGCACTTATTTCTTACTGTTAAAAATCCTTCTAGATTAATTTTGTAAATGTCAAGAAATACTGCATGCTTGATTAATAATCTTAGAAAGGATTCTCTGTATCAATATATAATGTTGCATTTTACCTAGTACTTTTTATAAATGTGGACATGTGGTTTGGTTGTGTGCAATAATATAATGAAGCAACGGTAGAACATTTCGCCCTCATTTTCTCTTCGATTTATCTATGCATGTCATGCCTTGGCTAGAGCAATGCTATATGAGGCATTTTAGCAATTATGTCTATACTATAGTAGCCTATAACGAAGCTGAATGATCGCAGCTTGATTGCATATGAGTTTTGATGAGCTGAGAATAGCATTTCCTTATGTTCCTAGAATACCTTTTGTAGAGATTTGTAGAATATTATCTTTCCTAGTTTAGGTTTGTTTTCTATTTAGATTATTACCATGTTAGAATCATTCTTTGTGTATATATAGAATAGAATTGTATAGAGATAGTGTGAATGATAACAATAAACTACTTCTCTTAAAAAATCTTTACGGTATCAGAGCCTAGCCGTGTTTTTCTGGCCTAGGGTTTTTCGGTAACAAGGCTGCGTTGCAAGCGTTGCCGCCAAGGGAGGTAGTTGAATGTCACCGCCCACATTAGAAGGAGGAACAGCCGCCAATCGGCCGTCCCCGCTCTACCCCGTCACTGTCCGGTCACGCCCACGTGTACACGCGCCGCCAGAAGGTTCTGGCCTTTCCTCATGTGCTGGTGCGTACAGCAGTTTTCCTGTGACCTCTACTGACGAATCTTGCTCCGGTGGCTTCGTTTTTGTGCTGTGATTCTGACCCACTAGACACTCAGTCAAGTTTTTGATTTTTTTTGGTGGTTTCTTTGTATATCACACTATTGCCGTGTCTGCGTTTTTCTGGTGCTGCAATTCCCTTGGAATTGGCTATTGAATTGTTTAGATTGACAGTAATGGGTGACGGAAAAAAGGTAGACGTGATTTTTCACTTAGATAATCCTTCACTTCAGATTAGCCCAGTCAAATTAGATGGCACGAATTACTTGGCGTGGTCTCGTTCTTGTTTGCTATTTATTGAAGCTAGAGGTTTGCAGGGATATCTTGATGGTGGAGCGCCAAAACCAGTTTCTACAGATCCAGGTTATAATAAGTGGAAATCAGAAAACTCCCTTATTATGTCTTGGCTAATAAGTTCTATGCAGCCTTCCATTTCATGGGGATATTTATTGCTTGATACAGCTAAGAAAATATGGGATGCTGCTTCACAGACTTATTCGCAAGCTGGAAACTATGCTCAGAGGTATGAACTGCGACAGAAAGTCCATGAAACCAAGCAGGGGGATCTGACTATCGCCC
>CANUEX010007435.1:0-10445 GCA_948099535.1 Jatropha multifida
ATAATATGGGATTACTACTCCGATAGTCAAATGATAATAGGGATGGATTTTGATAGTTTAGGCTTACTACGGGCCTCGGGTGCCTTAAGCTTACCTAGGTCCTAGTGCCAGTCCGGCCCACGGTTTTGGGTCGTGACAATAATAGACAAAATCTGAAGTTTTACAAAACTTATAAACCTTTAAATAATATATGAGAAATTTAAATTGAACATTCTCATAGACAAAATTAGTTATCCTTTCTTTACAATTTTAGATGCTGCACAATTATCATGATCAAAAGGTCTTTTATTAAAATTGTAATAGAGTCCTACGGTTAATTTAGTTAAAAAAAGATGGATATAGGCTAGCAAAATTGTATAATATCAAGTTTTTAATCAAAACATGTACTTTTATTCGTAAATGGAGGTTATCTTGAAGATTTTCATTAGCTCAACAATAAAGATGCTTTGGCAAGATCTCTTCATATTTCTTGAATAATTTCTTCCTTGCTTAAAATAAATTCCCCAAACTTGAATTTTTAATTGTTTGCTTTTTGGGGTGCTTCTCTTTGAATTTTCTCATTTCTCCACCTGCTAGTATTTGAATGAAAAATCTTTTCCTTTTATTTTCTTGCTATATTTTGTTAAGATCAAATCCTTCAACTATACATAATTGCACTTGGAGTAAAGATCTAGAATTGGTTTAAAGGCTAGGTTTTAATAGGAAAAATAAGAAAAATATTGATTATAGGTTTAAAGTTGGTTGCAAGGGTCATAATTAATTTAGAATGACCTAGGCTAAAATATAAAAGTTAACAAAAAATGCCTAAATCATCTATTTTTAATGTGAGTATTTTAAGAATTTTACCTCAAAAAAATTTCTAATTTTATTCTAGGAATGTCAAGGTTAAATAAATTTAGAGCAAAGCATACATATCATAATAATTACAAAAATAGTTGTTTATGATCTTAAAAATAAATGTTCGCATCAAAGAATATTATTCAGTTAAAAAGTTTAAATTTTAAACTTAAACATACTATAATAAAAAAAAAACTAAATTTATAACAAATTATTAAATTTATGATAATTTTTAATTTTTTTTTATAATTATCCCAACCATATTGAACTAAAATGTAAAAAGAATAGACAAAAATTTTCATTCCCCAACTTAGTTTAGCACATTGTCTTTAATGTGTGAAATCAAGTATAGTTCCCCAAACTTAAAATCAAACCTCAATACAAAGTGTAAGAATTATTAATAGAAATGAACTAAGAATCTCTTATCACCATTGTATTGAGGATTACAATGAAAATTTTAAGAAATATGATTAATTAGAATCCAACGGCTAAAAGCTGAAAAAGAGATGAAAACTGAACAATGAAATTAAAAGAACACATCAAAAGTAAACAAATGGTTCAAGATTAAACTAAAAACACAATAAAAAACTAAAGATATAAACAAAACTAAACTTAAAATTAGAAAAAGAAGATAAAAGTAGGAAGACACACTACAGAAAAATCGGTAAATACCAACGCAAATTAGCGACGTAATTTAATCCGTTGGTATTTACCGATGGTTTATCAATAATAACGACCAAAATAAATTTTATAATTTTTGAAAATATTAGGAAAATATAGTGACCCCTTTTGGTTGCTATTTCGTCGATAAATACTAACCAATCAAAATTACCACCAAATTAGTTGATAAATGTGGTGTGTATAAATGGCAAGAGAAGGTAGCTACAGATTACCAACCAAATGAGTCATTAAATATTTATAAATTTTTTTATTTTTTAATTAAATTACCGACGATTTTTGAACTTTTTACCGACAAAAATTGGGTCATAAACACTAGGCATTTTAAGCTCAAAATTTATAGTAAATTCTATTTCACTCTCTCTTCCCTCTTCTCTTTACCGCTCCCCCTATTTCTTTATCTTTGACATAGAAGTTAACGAAAAACAGAGTAGAGCTCAACGCCGACCGCCGGTGAGTCCTTATTGCTGTCAACGCCGGTGAGTGGTGGTTCAAATGATGTTGATTTTGCTACAGTAGGTACAATTTAAACCGTTTCTTAGTTTCTTCTTTTTTTTATTTAATCTTTGTAAAACTGTAACACAAAATCAACTGAGAAACAATGCTTCTGGGGGTTTAGTGCGTTAAAGGAAAGTTTATAGCTAGTTATTTATTTTCTGTAATTGTTTGTTTGGGCAAGGATTGACTAAGTGATTACAGCAGAAATTACAATACCTCACTTTCCATAGATTACAAATAATTGCCTAAGTGATTACAAATAATTGCCGTAGAAATCACTATAACTACCATTCACTTGATCAAGACAGCTACGTAATTTTGCTGCTATTTATAACCATGTTAGGAGTTGCATATTTTTATAGAGGATTTTGGAATGATGTTTTGGGAAATCTTGACATTATTTTAATTTATTTAGTATTGATGAAGAATTTGAAGGAATGCTTGACGTTAGATTTCTTTGATACTATATTTAACATCTACTAATGTTATTGTGGGTCACCATTGAAAACAGGAACATCAATAAATCCACATGGATTGTCTATTTGTACTTAGAATCAAAATTTAATCCTACTATTCATAAGCTCTAATCATTTTCAAATATCATACTGTAACCATTTGGCAAGTATTATTATAATAAAAAAGTGTGTTTAGATATATATATTTCTCTTTTGTTGTCTCTTGATTTGATACAATTGCCATATATAGGTAAGCTGCAAGTACTCTTCCCTGTAACCAAAGTATAAATTGGCTTGAAAGTGAATTAGTATTCTACTGAGAATTATAAGCTACTGTCTCTTTCCCCCTTTTCTTTTTAATCTCTTTAAACTCCCTTTCTTCCTTTCTCTTGTTCTACTTTAGTTTTCTACTGAGAATTTCACTTTTCCGAATAAATTCTCTTTCTCAGTGAAGAGCATGTGCTTCGTTGCTCTAAAATACCAATCTGCCAGATGCAGAAATTATGATGGTTGACAACTGGGTTAAAGTACTTTGGTTATTTGCTTTTGCTCTTGTATACTTATATTCATACCCATTTCATTTCCATCTATTTGTTTGTCTTATTCTCGATACTGCTACAATCATGCTTCTAGTTATTAATTGCTCCTTTTTCATTTATGTACTGTAATTGCCTAAAGCCTCTCTATAGAATTGAGTAGCTGAATTATTAAGACAACAAAGTTAGAGGCTAACATGCACAGAATTAAAAATGAAGTTAGCTGAATCATCCATATTTTCACTCTAGCTATTAGTTGATATTTGCATTTCATATTTATTGCTAAGTATTGTTTAAAATGTCAAATTCATTTTTATATTGTTTTGTTAATTTCAAAATGTAGAATACAATTCAATATGTTTAGTATAAATGTGAATTCAAATTGAGTATAAATTAAACAGTTACTTACAGGTACTTAGAAAAATGAGTTCAGATAGGCGTTGGATGTATCTTCGATATAATAATGGACTATTGAGACTTAAATTTGTGCAACATTTAGAGGAGTTCATTGCCTTTGCTATTGCTCAACTGAGTTCAATGGATGGTGAAAAGTTGAGCTGCCCTTGTGCTGACAATAAGTGTCAAAATCAAAATTTTTGTGATGTGGAAACAGTTAGATACCATCTAATGAAAAATGGTTTTGTTCCTGGTTATCATAATTGGATTTTGCATGGGGAAGACATCAATGTTCCAAGTAGCAGTCATTCCATTGAAACTGAACATGCTAATGGAATTGAACCTGCACCTAAAGCATGTGGTCGATGTCATGATATGGTAATTGATGGATTTAGGCTATCAAATCAAAATGATAACATAGAGAAACCCCCTAATTCTAATGCTCAGAAGCTATATGATATGCTCAGTGCTACAAAGCAAGAGTTATGGTCGGGGTGTAGGAATCACTCGAAGTTATCTGTTGTTGCCCACATGTTGTACATGAAATCAAAACATCATTTCTCAAATGATGTTTTGATCAGTTCATTGAGTTCGTTAAAGAGGTACTTCTTGAAGATAATGTAATGCCTAATAATTTTTACAATACCAAAAAACTGCTTCAAGGTTTAGGACTTCCCATGGAAAAAATTGATTGTTGTCAAAATAATTGCATGATTTTTTGGGGTGATGATTATGAAGTAAGGGTTTGTAAGTTTTACAATCAAACTTGATTCAAACGCAATAGTTGTTATAATTCTGGTAAAGAAATAGAGAAACCATACAAGAAGATGTATTATTTTCCACTTACCCCAATGTTGCAACGACTGTATGCCTAGACGCTACTAAGAGCATATGACATGGTGTAACACCACCTATCTGATCCTGTAGGACCCAACAGTAGATGTCACATTTGTGCTGGAGGCACGTATTGACTTATTCAAATGTTTTCAATAGTTTACAAGAAAGAAATCACTTAAGTTCAAAAATGAATGGTTAAACAACAATTAAGAAAGGAGCGAAAGACTTATTAATCAAGAAGACCTTTATTAAAAAAAAAAAAACTGATTCGTTTAGACCCAATTTTATTTTTAAAAACATTCTTTAAAACTAGGGAGTCAATTCTCCCAAAGGTATCACATGAAAATGATTAAATGAGTAATAAATATTTCTCAAGATGTCTAAAAGAAAATTCGTGTTTGATATAAAAATATCTAAATTCAAAATAATGATTTCTCTATGAAACCTCCAATGATAAAATTAATAGTCAATATTGAAATTTATAAGATAATTAAACCAAATAAAACCAAAACTTATTAAAATGGCCATTTGCAATCCCAAATAAAAAATAACTCTCTCAAATAAAATAAAATCCTACTACATGCCAAGTCCATGGATAAACCCATACTCAAAGTCGATTGAAAATAGCTCCTCCTCCTCTGGTACTAGAATTTGACTCACTTTAGTCTACTCAAATATTCCATCTACGTTATAGAAATTTATCGCGCTAAGTATAAAACTCAGTGGTACTTAATAAATAATTTTAGACACACACTTAGGATAACACATATGATCTATGAAATTCATACAAAGAAATCAATATCCCAGGGCATTTCATGGCACCAAATTTAGTGAATTCATTTAAGAAATTACAAACAAAAAAATATATAATAACAGTTCATATCTACAATCTCAAATAGCAAAGTACGATTCAAGTACCTTCTATGACAAGTAGTTCACATGAGCATAGGTAACGTACGTCATAAGAAATCACGTAATTACATATATGTAAATGACTTGTATTTCAAGTAACTAAAATAGAGTCACTCGTATAACAAGTATCATTTAATAGTATTATCATAACTGACTTCCACATCATCACCACATTCAACAATTAAATAATCCAGTTTCTATTTTCAATTCATGTATGGGCCTTAATAGTAACTTAAAAGGATAATAGTTATACACAATAGAGTATTAGTAGAAAACAGTTAGACATGAACCCAAATTTACAAATTAGGCAAAGTCTACAGAACAGTGGTGCACCTCCGCAACCTCAGAGGGACACGCTGCGTCCAGCGTATGATCATAGCTCAATCCAAAGTCTGGTAGCATGCTCAGTATATCCAGATCCAGAAATAACTTAGTATTAACATAACTTATTTAACCAAGTTCTTATAAAGGCCCACATAATTGTACTTAATATCCATTTATAATTTCAAATAACATTTCAGACACATCAGTACACATTTCAGACAAAACATTATATTTAATACTAAGTGTACCTGATTGTGTCTTCAACCTGATCATTCCTTTATAGACACATAGGTCTCTATGTGACCCAATGATCATGGGGTAATATTAAAATACAACTACTCACATAGACAATTAGAAATTCACGCATTCAACTCACTACACATAGAACTCAATTCCATTTTGATTTATATAAAAGTTATGCATGTATTCATAATAATAGGGCAATTAAATTATTACAAATCAATTATGCTTTACATTAATATAAGAGGCCTAATTCCATTTTAATTCATACATGTGACTCAACCAATTTTAGTTAATTATGATCCATATATTTTTATATTATATATTTTTTTAAATCTATCACATAACTATGGGTACTTCCAATTTCATAAATGTACAATTAATTTATACCACTAGGCCTAATTTCTCATTCAACACCTTCATTTTTAACTCTTCCAAATTAAAATCTCTTCTATTTAATTAATAAAACACACCATTTAAATTATTAAGTGCTTAAAATTAATTAAACACACACATGCTAACACCAACTAAATAAAATAAATTTTCCAATTATTTGATTGAAGTCATCTAGATAATATTATTTTTTTGTTGAATTAAACAAAAACCTACTCTTATTAATATACCTAATTTTAATCAAATCTTAATTTAATTTTTTTTTTCTAATCATTTGGATCCCACTATCGTGCCTAATCAAATCTAATTTGTCATACCAGTTTGAACTTCTACAAATTTGGCCCATATTCACTAAAGGAACATGCCAGTCGTTTAGCTTGCAAACAAGCACTTACCAACTACGGTAACAGCATATTATCTAACATGCATTTAATTCAAGATAGGCATCATTCCCCATTCAACAAAACATTCCAAGTTAAATCACACAATCCAACATCATATGGTATAAAACCATCACACCATCATCCTTTACGCTAAAAATAATAATAATAATAATAACAAAAATAATATTCAAGCATCACACCACATGAATGTGTACACTATGCCCAATGGTTTGGGCACCCTCTTGATACATGCAGATGGAGTTTTCCCTTTTAATATATATAATTTTTTTTTTTACAAAAACTCAACTACCACACTTAGGCATATTGATCTAGTCAATTGCACCTTATACCATCAATTTAAAGAAAACCCCGAATTGCCCTTAAGAATCCTAAAATTAAAACTCATGCAAAATCAAAAGTTAAATTCATGAATATCACGTACTAACCTTTAATTGCACAATAAAATGCCCAATAGAATTCAATTAGCTTTTTCCTTGCCTTTATTTGGTTTTGAAGGCTCACCTTGATCTAAATCAAATTAAATGCCATCACACCACTTAAATTATGATATAATTATATCATCATGTATTTAAATAGTAATGCTATGCTAATCATGTAATGCCCTGACTCTAACCATCAGAAGAATTGTCCGCTTTAGATCGAGCCGGTTCCATCCCAAGAGGTCACCCATCCTAGGATTTCTGTCAAGCGAGCACGTTTTACTCGAGTTCTTTCAACTCTCCAACCATTTCACCAAAAGATGCCTCTGATGATTAGTTACCCCTTTTCGATATATGATCCGATTCATTCTTGTATCCCGCATTCCACGGCCCTAATTAGTCTGTCATCCTAGAAGCTCATCAGGAACCCTCTCTACCCGCACTCTTAGGATCGCTTTGGCAAATCAGGATGTCACAAACCAAACATAAAATCACATAAAAAAAATTCAAGAATTATAACTTGATAAAAAAAAATACTTACTTAATTTTGATGCTCTAAAATTCTTGATGGTCCCAATTGAAAATACACTGTGTATTTCGGTAGCCTAGATGGAATTTCTATGGCTTTGATCGAGTGTTTATGATAAGAGAAAGAAAAGAAAAAAAGAAAAACAAAAATGAATTAGGAGGCTCGGCCTCCTTTATTTAGCGTTAGGTTTATTTTTATTAATTAGTAATTAAAGTTGGCGCATAGGCCTATTCAAAAACTACATTAAAATAGGTTAAATTAATTTATTACAAATTATATTTCTATATACAATTAAATAGGGTAAATTAATTAGGCTAGGTTAAAATCAAATTAAATAGCCCAAACAAATCACATTAGTACTATAATTTAAAAATTAACTTAATTTCTTTTAAATCGAAATAAATTAAACTTATAATAGTCAAACTAATTAAATTAAATTAAATCCTATAATCCAATTAAAATTAATTGGTCAAAATCAAATCAATTCCTCCCCCAATTTCAAATCAAGGCTTTAAAACAAATCTCATTTTCAAAAAAAAAAATGAGAACACTAACATGCACTTCAAATAGTCAATTTGATGAAACTACGCATGCAATGCATGATTCACACAACAAGACCCGCAAATCAAGATTTTCCCTCAATTAGATTGAAATTAGTGCTAGTTTCCAATCGACGCTTCTAATCAATCTATCATGCAATCTCCTATGGTTCCAAAAAGCAGGGTGTTACACATAGCATGCAAAGCATGTTTATGAAGATGGCATCATGCGACATCCTTCAGACTCACCAGCATGGAAGCATTTCATGAATAATCATCAATCATTCACATTAGAAGTGAGAAATGTTTTGCTCGGGTTATGTACATATGGGTTTCAACCTTTTTGTCAATCCGGGCAAACATATTCATCATGGCCCATCATTTTGACTCCATATAATCTACCGCCATGGATGTGTATGAAGCCAAAATACATGTTCTTCACAGTAATAGTTCCTGGACCAAATAATCCAAAATTCAAGATAGATGTTTTCCTTCAACCCTTGATTATGGAACTAAAACAATTATGGGATACAGGAGTGCTAACATATGATGTCTTTACTAAGAAAAATTTCTTTTTATGGGTAGCATTATTATGGATTATTAGTGATTTACCGGCACATGCAATGCTTTCCTAATGGAGTATGGCAGGCCGACTAGCTTGTCCATATTGTATGGAGAATACAGATGCATTCAATCTCCAAAAAGGTGGTAAACAATGATGGTTTGACAATCACTAAAAGTTTCTACCAATTGACCATCCATGGCGCTGAAATAAAAATTTGTTTATAAAAAATAGCACAGTCACAGGGATTACTAGCCTAATCAAATCAAGTGATGAGATTTTGGCAGAGATTGAGAGGCTTGGCCTAATCAAAGCCACAAATAAGTAAGACTTGTGGATGGAGAAAAAGAAGCATCTTTTGGGACATGCTGTAACACCCACCGCCGAATCCCGGAGGGCCCGATGACCAGCGCCACATTCAGTGTCGGAATACCATCTTATCTTACTTAATAATTCTAAATAAAGTATTAGAAGTGCCTAAGTTTTCATGAGTCAAGTAATTAAAATTTAAAAATAAAAGTTTTAGGAAAATTCCTATAGAAAATTCGCAAGAGTTTCCCCTAAAAATCAACTTGCCACACAAAGAAAACATATACACTTCCAATATTTACTCCTCCAAACCCCAAACTCCAAATCAATATTATAAGTCACGCAGCTCTTCTAAATAGTCACATCAACCAGCTTAGATTCTATCATAACATGACATCATCAATTCAAGAAGTAATTGCTAATGATGATTCATTTAAAATTCACATGAAGATAAGACATTTCAATTAATCTCAAATCTCATTAATTTACAACTCAATATTTACAACCTCAATCTTTTGACAATATTTCTATACATGCTATAATTTACATCATAATACATGCCCTATCCAAAAATTTAGCGTCTTCTCCGATGCTATACCTCTGATCTTCAATTAGCACCCACCGCTCTTACCTGCGTGTGATAAAAATCAATGCGCTGAGTATATCAGTCAGTGGTGCTAAATCGTTTAATAAAGTAATAGAGGTTGCCTAAGCAACAAACGTTAAATGTAAATTTAAAATACTTAAATCAAATACAAAGTAAATATCAAAGTCCTACAAATCAAAGTAAAATATTTCAAAGGTTATAAAAAAGTTCATCCTTAAATATAAATTCAAGATTTGACAAATGTAAGAAAAATTCTATAATTACAAATACATTTCCTTTTCTTTCATAACAGAACAGAACTATTCTTAGTTAAGGCTCATACGTATTCTGGAAGAAATATAACCAGATTCAGTTACGTAAATATCTGAACAGAATGTGGCCTATGAAAGTGCCACCAGAATGTGGCCTGTGAAAGCGCCACTAGAATGTGAGCGTGTCCGCTTACTCAGAATGGCATCCACAGCCTAGCATATGATCATAGCTTCCATATAATAGAATGGAATCAAAGCAAAACATGCTCAATAACCGGAATAACTTCATCTTAGTACATTTCAACCATACATACTTGAGCCAAAACAAATCTTTTCCTTTACAAATAGTCTTATTTCTTATATATAATTCCTTAACAAAACATTTCATAACTTAATACTTATTATTTCAAAATTTCTTAACTTACAACTTGTAAAAATCCAACAAAATCCACTTATGTTTCAAACAAAATAATACTTTCATAATACACATATATACTTAGCTTAAAATACTTAAAACCAACACTTAGCAAAATGTTTCAAAGCCTAAACATTTTTACTTCAAAATAACTTAACTTACAACTTCAAAATATTATCCAGTTTTCATACTTATACTTATCCAAACTTATACTTATCAAATATGCATACTCAAACATCATAAAATACATAAAACCAACTTAAAGAAAAGAAATAAGGCATAAGTCAGGCCTTATCAACTAGAA